>JBAMBS010002467.1:0-10000 GCA_037044455.1 Zygothrica quintamaculata | reverse complement strand
TCACCGGATGTCATTGTAAAACGATATTCTTAAACCTTTATATATATATATAATATATATATATATATATTAAACTCCTTTTCAATCAGCTAAGTAGGTTAGACCATAAAGTAACTATAAAAGCAGTAAAGTTCAGAGCAAATGACATTAAATAGCAAAGAATAGAGCAAAAACTGAAATCCTTGTCGACAGTTACATTGGCATAAGTTAAGCTTTGGCTTAAAGGGTGATAAATGCTTACAGGAAGGTTCAGGATAACGGTTATGGGATTAGGAAGAAAAAGGAAAAGCATTTATAGGATATGAAAGATTTGTGACTCAGTTTGCTTAACAAAGATTTAGAAGAAAGGAACATTATGAAGATTTGAAAACAAAAATTCATAGGATTATTAAGGTGTCGGAAAAAGAGTAGCTGGATAAAAAGGGATTGATCCCCAAATTTGGTTAAGGCAAATCAGGTTTGTAAAATAGGAAACGATACTCCAGTATCGGTTATAGGGTATATTATATAGAAACATGATTGAAAATGAAATTATCCTTCAGTAACTTATAGCTACTATATCTTTTAGGCTTGCACGGATGCGGCTCCACCCTCCACAAACTGTTTATATCGCGCTATACGAAAGTCACAACAATTTCTGGTGAAACGAATGTTACGTCGTCGCCCTAGCCTAGTTGATCATCCGGGTCCAAATGGATATTTACCACTGGCAAATGCAATTATGCAAGGAGAAATGTGCATTATTGATGTGGTGCTCTCCTCTGGTTGTAGTGTACACATGGGCAATCCTAGCAACAAACGTACACCACTTCATGTAACTAGAAACAACAAGAATATGTAATACCATTGTCCACACTTCATACAATTCTCATGATGATTGCAGTTAGCCTTTTACTATGGACACTTACCCTCAGCCCGCATCTTGTTGAACAAAAAAGCAAAATTGGAGGCGACTGACTGCAATGGTATGACACCAGCACACTGTGCCGTGGATGCCAATCAGCTGGAAATGGTAAAATTTGCAATTGAATCCGGTGCCAATTTGGAGGCGAGAGACGCCTGTGATTGGACATTACTGATGCGTGCAGGTGAACATCCTAAACGAATGCCCAAGGACATATGAACACATAGAGCACATATAGCAAAGAATAGAATAGTAATTGGGTTTTTCATCCATTCGTTTTCAGTGGTAATGGATGCTAGCCTGGAGCTTATCAAGCTACTGGTTACACATGGTGCAGACTTGTTGGCGATAGACAAAATTGGTAAAAGCTGCACTGATTTGGCCAAGCTCTATCAGCGTGCAAAAGCACAGGATTATTTCGAAAAGGTGCTCAAATTTAGATTGGAAAATGCTGAAATTGCAGCTGCGGCTACTACAGTTGCTGTTTCGGTTGCTGCTGCAGGGATATAATTGATATAAAGGATCGACTTATAACTTTAAATATATAACTTA
The DNA here is from genome assembly GCA_037044455.1 of Zygothrica quintamaculata. NCBI lineage: Eukaryota > Metazoa > Arthropoda > Insecta > Diptera > Drosophilidae > Zygothrica > Zygothrica quintamaculata. Next base: position 8,544 of record JBAMBS010002467.1, on the reverse strand, counting down.
CTTTGTGGCTGACACACAAAATTGAAGATAAAGAAGTGAATACAAAGTAGTTGAAGGATCTGCAGTAAGAAAGTTCTGTGAGAGTATTATGTTATGGAAAGTTACCCTTACTATTCCGTTTATTAATTATATTATATTTATTATAATAATATACTTAAGTTAATGAAAGCTAAACACAGTGATTTATCGTATCTTTTTGATGGCTACATGAATAAGTTTCATAGAAGTCAATGTTCTCCTTGAGACCCAGATAGAAGACATTTTCGGCCAGTTCCTTGCCGAATTCACAGAAATTCTGTGCAAAGAATGTGAAGAAGAGACGTTTGTTGCTTAGCTGAAAGTGTTTAAGGATCTCGTTCTCCTGATCGTAAATATCTCGATGTACTGTCGAGGATTGTATCCAATCACTGAATTCCTGCCAGGCATGTCGGAAGCTCTTTAAATAAATTACTGCCAGCATCCTAGCTTCGCCTAGCACATTAACATATTGTGGCAACTTTAGACATTCCACATCCTCCCGGAAACGTGTAAAGTCGCGTCTACGCTCGGTTATATTGAACATCGTCATATACAAGTGTACTGTCAAGGTGGGATAGTAGTAGGACATGGGCTTAAAGCGACTCTGGTAGAGATATAGACTCCAGTTAAGCATGGTACGCTGTACACCTAGTTCATAGGTGGAGTTACGTTTGCGAAACTGTTGAAGATTACGCAAATTATGCTCATAGCTCTCACGATAGATACGCAAACTGGCGTACTCCCGGTTGAGATCTCCCGTATAGAAATAGATCCGAGGTGAGCGAAACTTCTCCTTGTAGGTTGCCAATTTGTTGCGCAATGGATATGCATCACTATTGAAAATAGATCTGGATCTGTCAATAAAGCGTTCAACTAGTTCCAGAAAACCATCGAGCTCTTGTGAGTTGCCCACGGTCAAATTTTTGGTTATAATATAACCAAACAGTGGTTTAAAGTACTCAAAAGTCTGACGATAGCAATCCTGTAAAGCATTATGTGTATTGCACGATATAAAGAAATCAATTAGCTTTTGCTTAGCCTCGAATTCCACAGGATCATCCTCTAGGTTTTTGAGTAACTTAATAAGATTGCCCATATCTGGCTGGTGACCTGGTAAGTATATCAATTTAAATAGATCAACTATGGAAGAGTATGGTGTACTATATACCTACCCATGATGGAGTACAATGGTCGATTCCGACTACAGACATAATCGAAAAAGCTTTCACAAGGATATTTATTAAAGTTAATCGAACTTGCCATGCGCATTGCCATCTCCTTTAGCTCGTCTCTTTGCATATCTGTAAAATTACCATAATATACTGTTTGACCCTCAACTTTTCCTACCCAAGCACTGAGCACTATAACCAGCAGTATAGTCAACATATCGGCTTTAAATGTGATTAAGTAATCTCAAGCTTAAGCACAATTATGTTGTGCCCCCAATCAAGCACTAAAATACACTAAAATACTCTAAGATCCAAGCAAAAGTCGCATCCGCCGTTGCTTAAGCTACTGTGAGTTCACGAGTCTGTCGATAAGCATTGTTTTCAAGTCATATCAGCTACAGTGGATTGCTCTCCCGCTGCTCATTTGACATTTATATACCCTGTAAAGTGAGTGACAGTATGGCTTTGTATAGGTTTCTCTTCTTTTTTTTTTCTTTTTATTCCCAAAATTTCGCAAATTTCATTAAATATGTTAATATTGCAAGATATATTGCAGGGCATCTACAAGTCGTGCTAGTGCATTTTATGTCATTTTTTTTTTTTTTTATATTGTTTTCAATAAGAGCTGTTTTCAATTATTAATGCGCAGCCCAGTATTATGTCTGCGATCTGGCCAGTTCATAGACATCGGTGCGTCGCTGCTTAAAGATGGGAATTTGTCGACGCACTTCATCCACCATGTCGAAATCTGCAAGTGAATCGTAAAGCAAATTAATATATATATTTTCATTTAAATTATTATCAAAAAGTATTGCTTTTTACCAATTTGCTCAACAATTAACTCATGGCCCTCGCCTGCCTCACGCTGAACACGAGCCCAGGGATTTACAATCATGGAATGTCCATAGGCCACATAGCCGGACATATTGTTCCTGGCTGGTGCACAGGTAACCACAAAAAGCTGATTATCAGTAGCGCGAGCACGTTGTAGCAACTCCCAGTGCATGGGACCCTGACAGATACAGAATGCCGATGGATACACAAGCATGGAGCAACCTGTAAAAGAAATAAGCTTAAGTATTCGTTGTGTTTCATTTTTAACCGAGACTTACCCATGTTGCGATAGATGCGTGCCAGCTCCTCGAAACGCTTGTCATGGCATATCCCAATGCCAACCTTATGCTTACCAATTTCAACTACAGTCAGCTCATTACCCGGTGTTAGAGCAGCGGACTCATCAAATTGTACACCTCCGCTTTGTGATGGTTCAATGTTCATGGTGAAAAGATGAATCTGTTGTTGGTCAGGGCAAACTGGTCCTCTGTTCACTCAATAAGCTACTTAATTATTATAGAAAGCACCTACCTTACGATGTCTACCAATTAGTTTGCCATTGGGCGCCCACACAGTGCAGGTATTATACAGCTTATCCTTTACATCCCTTTCAATTATGCTACCGCCAATAATGTAGATGCCCAGTCTTTGGGCCAACTGCGATAGCTTCTGGCATGTTGGTCCATCCGGTACACGTTCCGCATGCTTACCAAAGTGCTCAGTGTCATATGCACCAGTGAAGCATTCCGGTAATATGGCCAACTGTAGCTGAGGATTGTCAGCTTTTAGCTGTGTGATGCTCTCCTCAGCCTGACGCACATTGGCTGTCACATCGCTGCCCACGGGCAGTTGTAACAGTGCCAGTGTAAGCTCTATAACAAATGTCATGGGGTTTTAATTAGGTCTCTAATGGATTATATACAATCCTACTTACTGTTATTGCTCATATTATATTCTTTCTTAAGACACACCCACGCAGGTAAAACCAATTATGATGTGCCACAGCTACTTGGTTGCTGCCGACTGAGTGATGACTTTAGTCAATCAGTTTGTCAATTTATAGCATTATTTTCCAGTGCACCCATTGCCGGCTTATCAATTGATCCCGTTGCGGTTTTCCATTACATTTAATTTATTTATAATTTCTAAAACACGACATGCATACGTATATATGCATGTATATATAAATATAAATATTAAATAATATGTGTTAGACAAAACGCAAAAGTTAACTTGTGCTTAGCTACTATTTTACACAATATTAATATATAATTTTATATTTATAATAAAATACAATAATTTATATTGTATATATAAATTTATAAAAATCTAATCCCCCTTTAATAATCAACTACACCTATGCTTAATTTCTATGACTATAGATGAGCATCTTAAATAATCTTTTCTATATTATATGTCATATCATTTTCATTTGATGTGGTTTTCATTAACATCACTACTGTCATCTGTACTTAACCTTTACCCTTACTGCACATATACATAAACACGCACTGTAAGCGTTTGTTTATTGCTACCCGCCCCCTTTCCTTAATAAAATTTAATGTTAATTAAATAATACAATACAAATGAAACCTGATCTGCAACGTATTTTGAAGAAGCCATATTAAAGAAATTTATATTTATGTATTTATTAATAATAGCTGTAAATAGTTTCTCAAAAGACATAAATAGTCAGACCTAGGGGGATTCCTAATATATCCCTGCCGTAGTCTAGTTATTTATAACCATAGGTTAATTGCTTGCAAGTGTTGAATTTCCCATAGCATTTGACCAATGACATTTAAAATACAAATTGTGTGCTAAGTGAAAGTAAAACACTTTGATAACTGTCAATATATAAGGTATTTACACTCATCATATTAATTATTATTAAGAGTCTACAATCAATTAAACTTGAAGCGTTCATCAATAGACTCCTCGATGTTGTGTTGAGCCACTTACTAAACTCTAACAACAGGTGCATAAAGTGTAACTACAGAGAGCAATTATATAAATAAGCTTGGTATCGAAGGAAGAGTGTGAAGTTAGTTAGTAAACATTTTAATTAAGTTCTAGTTGATTATACACAGAAACAATTTGAAACTAAATGTTTACAATATTCCAATTGTTTTCTTAAACTCTTAATAATATACATAGTTATTTTACATTAATATTATTGCTTAAATTATTTAACTTTAATTGTTATACTGATTCAATGTTTTCTATAATTCACAGTATTATTATTTTACTAGGAATGTATTGTAACCTAATTATTATTAATTAATATTACAAACGGATTCACCACTGTTTACTGATTCGTATAGAACTTGTGGAAAATGTGCATTAATGTTGTACCGTAAGTAAAAACTAAATGTTATCTACACCTGTATCACACAGGACTCAAATGGGTATATTTGTTTAATGTACTCGGCGTGTCCTTAACGATCCAGTTTGAATTAAAATCCCTCGTCAAGTAATTATTGCTGGATGTGAGTGATGAAGGTCCTTTGGTTTGGGGGAAGATGTCACGTGCCAAATTAAATTATTGATTATTAATTTGCTTGGCTTTACTATAAATGTAATTTAAAATCTGACGCTGCATTTTTGGACTAGCTTAAATTTATATAATAAATAATTGAATAAAAAAAATATGAATGAATTGCGATAAAAACTATAGAGAAAATGAAATGTAAAAAACTTTTATTGTTTTTATATGCATAAAATAAAATAATATTCATATTATAATAGTTCTACTACATTTACAAAGTTTTATGTTTGTCGTTTGGTTAAGTACCTTAAATATTAAGCTCTTAACACACATGTTTTTCACCATGATTCAAACGGGAGTGTGTCTTTGCTAAGCGAAGGCACAAAATATATTTCGCTCTTATCGTATGTTATACATATGCTATAATATATGCTGTATATATATTCAGTATACCTTCTTTTATTTTAAGTTAAAACGTAATAGGACAAACTGTTCTTTTCGCAGAAGTTGAGGTTATTGTGAGCACAACCAGCTGGAAAATACTGAGTAATTGCAATCGACCTTGAGTTCCCTTGACTCTAAGCACCCACATAACACCTATTTAAGCAACGTTAACATTGCAGTTGAAGCTCATAGGTAATCCTACTGCGTATCAAAGTTGTTTTCAATTACTAAGTAAGGAATTATTAGAACCCAAGTCACACAGGTTATAGTTTGAAGTGAAAAGTAAAGTCCGAGTAAAAAGTTCTCGGTTAATGCTTCTCCTCTATTAGTTTGGATAAAGGAGCTGAGTCATGAAGCAGATATTTCATATAGAGGAGACTTTACTTCGCGTAATGGGAGTCAACTTGAAAACTTCTGATGGGTTGGATAGTAAATTTGGCTTCAGACATATTGCAGTGCTCTCTCTTATATTAGCACAATTTCCAGTGTGGGCGTTTGCTTTTTATAGCCGTGATAACATGGAATTGGTTACGGCTTGTCTGAGTGTTGCATTTACTGCTACAGTGACCATCACAAGAATGTCAATTATTATTGCATATAAGCAAGAGTTGGCAGATATGATTCAGAAATTTAGGGAATTGTATCTCAAAAGTGAGTATTAATCCCAATTTAGTTAAGTTTCATTCACACTTTTATCCTCCAATAGACACAAAGAGAACTACAGAGGAGCGCCGTTATGTTGAGAAGGCTAATATTTTTGCCAGTTCAGTGGTTCGTATATTCTGCATTGCTGTGTTTTTATCTGGATTCTTCTTCATATTTGGCCCATTATTGCGTGGTGTGGAGTACACAATGCAGTTGCCTGTATTAATGAAGTAACTGGAAAACTTGCGACATTATTCTTTTATTATTACAATATTCTAACATATTTATAGGTTTCCTTTTGACACTTCTCGCTCTCCAGAATACGAGATTGCATATCTGTTTAACGTTTTTGTGTTCGCTGTGTCGAATACTTATGCTGCGGCAAAAAAATAAGTTATTATATAATTATATCTGAATATACATAGAAATTATTATTTTCTTAGAGTGAGAATATTGGAATCGCTGTCCAAACATGCAACTGGTATTTGGTACTCCCAAACAGAGACAAGACCTAGCACTCATTATGCAACGTTCTCAGAAGTTTGTGGTCGTCAGTGGGTACATTTATAACGCTCCTTATGCGAATTACTTAAAGATTATTATTAAATATTTAATCCTGAAACAAATAGCAATTTTAAAATCTTATTATAGATATGTCAAGCTGCCATCTATTATTAGTAACAGAGATATATTATTATTCAATCATACTGTTAGTTGCATGAGGAATTCCAATGTTTGTTTCGTGAGCTTAACAGCTGTGAACTGTAGGTAAAGAAAATGAACTGTAATTCTTCTGGATATAAATACTAGATTTAATAAAAACTGAACTGAAATTATAGTCTATTTGTTTTATTATATAAATAACTGCTTGATTCTCAACTTGGTATTTAAATATTATATATGTATTGATATGATTTGAATATCGATAATGTATACTCAAAATATTTACAATTTAATTTTATATAACAAAGTTCTGTTTTGTATTCTGAAATTAAACATTAATTATATTTGATTAAATTAAATTATATTCACTACTCAAAAGATTTAATAAGTGTTATAAATGACATGGCTGCTTGGCAAACCTATGAGAAATTAATTATTATTGAATTATGAATTATTATATCTATTTTATATTTACGTAGCCAAGATTACCTTCAAGAAACTGGCTAAAGAAGCCTCATAGATATATGCTCTTAGAACCACCTCCTTCTGCGAACGCTGCAAAATCTTTAAATTTTTGTAAAAAATATATATTCTTGCCTCAGTTTTTATGATCTCTCCTGCATAGCAGAACAGAAACATTTCCAGCATTATGGTTACGATAAAGAAAAAGTAAGTAAGCAACGCCATAATTGAGTCCCCGTGCTAGAAATTATTAAAATATTATTATAAAATATACATTTCAAAATATATTCATTCTTACCGCTTGAGCATAATACAGGCAAATGCCAATCTGCAATGATCCCATAAAAAATTGGGCAAATATTGTTAAAGAATATATATTGCACAGTTCAACAGCTAAATCAAGTAGAAGTGTATGTTTGTTTATAATTTCGCCGAATTGCACTTCCACCAGTTCCAACTGCTTAAATTTCAATTCACGAATATTTTTTTGAAGAACTTTAAAATGAGCCTGAAGATGCAGAACAAAGGATACTATAAGGCAATCAACAGCAACACAATAGCAATTGGCTACTGAAAACAGTAAAAAAGCAAAGAAATATCCAAATTCATAGCCTGGACTTGTCGACGTTTTAAAAGGAAACCTAATAGAGAAATAATATGATTGAATATAAATAAATTATAATATTTTACTCACTTCATGGGCAAAGGTAGGACTCTTATATATCCTATACCTATACAAAGTTCTATAATAATCCTAACTATCGGTCCAATCGTACCAAAACCGAAATATATCTAAGTCGAAAAGTAAACTTTGCACTATCCACAGCAGCCATATTAATGCCTAATAAACGGAGTACATATTCCTCCATCTCAAATAGCTGACTCATGTTTGGATTTGTAATTACAAAATGTCAAAGCTTTTGCCATAACAATCGGTTTTATACTAGCTTCATTGATGACTGAAGAACACATAATTACCTATTTAGTATACCCTGTAAAAGTGGAATTATTATTAGGCTAAGTATTTTATAAAGGAACATCGACATTTAGTGTATATATTGAAGTTATATTATAGGTTTAAAAACCTCTACAGAATAATACCCCAGACTATCTAGTAGTCGACCAAGAAATACAGCATTCTTAACTGTTAAATAAATTAAAAGTATACAGCTGAAGATGACACAAATGTTCGCTTAACTTAATGATTAATACATTTTCTAATAACTTGGGTAAAAAAAGGACTACTTAATAGATACTAACATGTGCAAATAATAGGTTGTATTGACATTTTCTTTACTTGGAAATTCATAGCTGCTTTTCATTTTGATTTCTTATAAATTTTTATTATATAACTTGTTATGCACGTGCCAAACAATTGTAAGACAGATATAATTAGCTATAATTACTTGGTCCAAATTGTATATATTTGTTACCACATAAGAAATGGATAATTACTCTTATAATCAGAATTCTAACCTGAAATAATGTAGACACACTTATGCAGTATTTCCGTATGAATCAACATAATTAATAAATCTTTTATCTACATAAATAACCAATATTACTAATTTTATACATTTTTATTATATTATAAATTACTGATTTGATAGGTCGCAAAACTGAATATCTTAATTTATCAAGGGATTGCAATGCCCTATTATTCCTTGCCAGTCGAATTAGTACACACTTTATAAACTTTGATCTGAGTCAATGTAAAGATCTCGCTTGTAATATAAATTATTATAAAATACATATTAATAAAAATGAATTATTCATTTAATATTTTTTTTTTATATTTTTTTTGTATATTGTAGTAAATAT
>JBAMBS010002461.1:0-54707 GCA_037044455.1 Zygothrica quintamaculata | reverse complement strand
AGATGGGATTCTGGGAGTTCAAGCGATACTTGTACTTATAGGCGCAGCTGTAGCGCTTAATGCAGAGACCAACCAGGAGCAGCAGCAGCACCGAATACGGTGCTAGGCTGCAGGTGATGGGCACACGTTGCTCATAGAAGTATTTGCTAACGGAGCTGAGCAAGTAGGGTGTGACGGCGTAGCGCAGGAGCAAGAGGCAGCCATAGCCCTCGTGTTGCAGCTCAAAGGAGCAGCTTAGGTGGTGCTCAAAGAGCAAGGCATCCAGGATATAGATGAGCAGGCAGGCCGGCTGCGAGAGTGCCGGCATCATAGTTGAGATTGCTCCAAAAGTAACGGAGCAAGTAGATGTAGCCCTGTTGGGCTTGTGGCCATTGTGGCCACTGCAGCGTCTGGTAGATATAACAGACGGCGTAAAGCAGCGTGCTAACAAGGGAGAGGCGATAATAGTATTGCTTCCAGTCGACGCGTCCAATCCACTTGGGATTCAGTTGACGACCCAAAGCGAAGTCCACCAGGAAGTTACCGCTGCGTCCATAGTCATTGACCAAGGTCTGACGCAGCACATTGTACTTGGTGGTATCCACATGCCAGTAGCCCCAGGCAGCAGCCACAAAGGCACCGATCAGTCCATAGATGCAGAAGCGTAGATAATGGCGCAGCACAAAGCTGACCACCGGATACTTCAGATACTCTGCTATAGCGCCGGCTAGCAGTAGTGTTATGCATACTCCAAGTCCATTGAACTTGTAGGTTTCCCGCGTGAGATGGACACGTCTGCCTGGCAGCAGTGCCACCAGCAGAAAGACCACAAATTGATAGGCTGTAAAGACGCCAACGGCACGTAGTTGGAACACTTGACGAGTCAGATAGCTCCAGTCCAGAAGTGCTGTGAGATTCGGTTGCTTGAAGTGGCAGGCATTGCGCGCTGTGCAGCTCCAGGTGAGGTAATAGACCAATGAGGGTACTAGCATCATGAGTAACAATGCACCTGGCCAGCCGCCGAATTCCCGAGGCACTGAGAGTTTCCTGCAAATATTGTCCAACGGTGTAACCGATTGTCCTGTGGCAAAGCTGCAAAACTGTTCCTCCTCCTCGACCAAACGCTCATCTTCTTCGTCCAAATCCTCCTCTCCAGTGGAATAGCTACGCTTTGAGCTCTTATCATCATCATAAACGGAACGTGACACCGAACGACTATACCGACTGCCACCATCATCCGTGTTGGTCGTCAATGTGCCTGCCACATTCGAAATGGTCTGCGATACGGAACGACGTAGACGGTCCGTCAGCCGTTTCCGTATAGAATCCGTATCCACCTCAGCTCCACTATCAGTCTCGGAACGTATCTCTATACGTTGTGTGGTGGTGGTGCTGCTGCTAAAGGTTCTGCTCGTATTCCCGCTATTCACCGAGGTTGTGGCCATCAAGGGATTGGGTGACGTTGTGGATGTGTTTGTTGTCATTGTTATCGGAAAGCTGCTGTTGCGTCCAGGTGATGAGACCTTAAATGTAGTTAAATATCCATAAACTGATCAAATCCAATCGCTTAAACCAAAACTCCACTTTATCCCATTCATTTTATACTTGAAGGATAATCCTTATAGCTTCGATGATGATATATGCGTTATTTGTGTGTTTCCAATCCAGGTTTAAAAAAGAAAATGTATGAACACAGGCGAAAAAAAAAAAAAAACAGTATGCAAAGCGAGTGTGCGTGACTACGAGATATCCTTTACCCACTATGAAGCATCTATGCAAAAAAAATAGTTCCAAAGTGGCCTACTAACTAACATTATTGGTAGGGAATATTGGAACGGAACTGCTAACAGACAATTGCCAATTAATCAAAACAAACAACGGACAACAACAATAAAAAAAATCAAATATAAATCATAGAAAGCCAATTAAAGCTATTATAAAGCCCCCGATCTGATAAGCAGCTAGTAAAGGCGCCAAAGCAAAAGCACTGATAAAAAATATATATAAAAAAAAAATAGACAGAGATAGACAGAGAACTGGTTAACACAAACACAAACATATATCATCAAACACAATACATAGACAAAGACAAACATATATATGTATTGATAATGCAAACTCACCTCATTCAGTTCCTTGATGGGTGTTGGTGCTTTAACTGTGGCCTTGACATTGAGTGTTGCACTTGGTAAGCCAGCTGCAGAACGCGGTCGGCTCGAACGACGTATGCGCGGCCCCAGCTCAACAAGGGGTGGATCTGGCACCACCTTGTTGCGTGCGGGTGAAGCACGTGTACGTGTTATAATGCCAACAGAGGGCAGAATGGTTGTACGTCTAGTTTGTATGGGGGATACTGTGCGCTGTGCAGTAGCAACTGGAGCTACATCATCTCCACGACGCGGGCGTCTTAAACGTCTATCCATTATAGTTGTTATATTTATTTGTCCTCAGTTGTAGAGTTTGCTGTGTGTATTGAACACAAAAATGAATATTTATAATAATATATATAAATTAAATGAGCGCAAATTTGTATTTATAGCTTGTGGTGCACACAGATACACGTTTATATAAATACACGCGCTCACTATTTTTTTTCACTTACAATTTCCCGCTATGGCGCGAGACGGTGCTGAGCAATTATTTTTCAGCTGGCACACGAAAAACGGCGCGTACTGTACCCGGCGGCGTCGACTGCGCAGCCGACAGCGAACACTGATATCTATCACTTAAGCACTTTTACGACCTTTACCGAAAAAAAAAACACATACGACACTTTCTTTAATTAATTGAATAAACTATTAACCGAATACGCGCGTTTATGTTACGTTTTAAACATTAAAAATGCTTTGTTAATCACTTTAAAAAAAAGGACGCGACTGCTCGACCGAACGGTTAAGAAATTTTGTTGTAAATGAGCGCGGCAAAGCGTTAATGTGTGAATGTTAACGCTTCGCGGCGAATGATTGCACGCGCGCAGAGTTGCTTAAACGACAGACATATGATTGACATTTAACTTTAATAGTACAACTAATAATAATAATAACAATTAATAAATAATTTTTATATTAATTATAAAATTGCTATGCAAATTAATTTTTGCCTAATGTAAACTTTAATTCTCTTTTATAAATAGTTCTTAGTTTTTAAGTGCATTGCAGCCCTGTTTTTTCGCGTATTTGGTAATTTTTAGCATTTTCTTGTATTGGCGCTTTCTGCACACACAAAATTCTACAAACAAGAAGAACTGGGCAACAAAAGACGGAATACGTCTAATAAAAAAAACAGTAAAAAAAAAAGAAAAACATAAAGTTAAATACGGAATTAACGATAGTTTTACTGTCATTTTAAAAAATGTAAGTAGCACATATGTAACACCAAATTCCTCGACGAAACAAACAGGCAGAATGTTGTGCAATCTTAAAATTACTAGTAAATCTTAACTGTTATGAAAACGTCTCTCTCTTAACGCCACTAAAAAAAAACAACAACTGGCTGTTCCATTAATAGCGCCGCTGTCGCAGTACCAGCCGCTGCACCAAACATTCAGACGACAACGGAAAGAAGTTCTAATTAAGGGCACAATGGTCACACCACAATCACCAACACCAATGTTCAACGGGCTGGATGACGATTTGTATAACAATGCCAAGTTTGCACATGAAATAAATGACAAGATGCGTGTGCCCAAGCGCATTAAGGCAACAGGAGAATTTTCAGATGAGGATCATTTGCTATCGAACCAAAATGGTTTAATTAACTCATGGAATTATCACGATAAAATCGATATGAATGTGCCAGATCGTATAGTGGTACTGGGACACAATCAACATTTAGAGACACGTTCAGCGCCGCGTGAAATTCAGCTGGAGAACTCCATATTACCCAAAAATCCATCAATGGGTTTTGTGCGAGTCCAAACGCCACCGCGCGTTATTACACTCACGGATCACCATTTTCCATCAGCCTCCGAGGACTCTACGCCAAACAAAGCCAATAGTCATGACTTGGATATAGATGATGATGAAGATGAACCACGTGCCACACAATATGTGCGCGCGAATGGCAATGCCCGTATTGGCTTCCACAACAGCAACGATGCTAATTCCGTTGAATCGGATTCTCAAGTGAGTGTAGATCAAAGTGTACTATGAAACCTCCCCCTCCCTCTCTCCCTCCTTCACACACAAAAAGTTACGTCACACTCAAATTGTATACACATATTTCACATGCCACTTGATCCGTAATCTCTTTCACCAGTTAATTTCCTTATCAGCACATGTGTTTTAATGCAGTTCATGACGAAATCTGTGCGCTGTCTATAGCAACATTTGCTTCCCAATACAAAGGGTACCCGAACCACAACCACATTTAACATGCTGATATGTATATATATAGTATTTACTGTATAGTATATATATTCGATTAGTAATCAACTTTCACCTAGACTTTAAGCTACGCAAGTACTGCCCCTTAACCAGCTACAACCCAAAACTTTTATGAAATACTTTAGCTCTTTATATATTTATAGTTATTCTTACAAGCTCTGACAGTCTTCATATGGTTTTCCGCAACACTTATCAATCACTGGAATAGTTATGTGTCGTGCTTTGGCCACGATCCTCAGAATCCTTGGGCGGATACTTATAGTTACTACGCTCTGACGTATCCTTGGGGGCCTTGGCAAAAGCACGACACTTCCAAACATCTACCTCAGTTGCAAGGCACTTACGAAAATCATAATCGGACAGACCCAATGTATATGTATGCTCTGTAGGCTCAAAGTAATGCAAACCACGTCCAATCTTTATCACAATGCCGGAGCTTAATACGATTTTGCGATCGTGTAGCGTATCATCCAGTTGAAAGTTCATAAAAATGTTACCCGTTGCCAGATCTGAGCGTATCTGTTGCAAGATGTGTAACTGATTCTTGGGCACTGTTGGATCTGGACGTGTCGTCAATCTGATATACTTTAGATAGCGACAATTCTTGACGAGCACCTCGAAAAAGTTAATCAAATTCTTGAACTGATATTGCTCACTCAGCAATGGCTCATTGAGATGTGCCTCCTTAACACTGTCATTTAGATAGGTGCCAAGTAGACGCTGATAGCTACGACCACGTGCATCACGCTCAATGGTTATATGATCCAGCAGCTTGCTGCTATGCAGATGAGTCTTCACTTGATCACGCAGATGTTTGGCACGTGCCTCGTATGTCTTTATATACTTATAGTATGTCGATTGCTTCTTGTGATCCGAGCTGGCCAATTGGTTGAGCTTAAAGATGCTCTCCTCATAGAGCAGTATGGCTTCCATAATATGTCCCGTTTGCTCACATTTCAAAGCATTGCTTATCGACTCTATCTTGGGATGGTCATCCTCCTCTGAGAAAGCCGTTTGTGACATTCTTTTCTTCTGATTCTGTTGGCCAAAATTTTGAATTTGAAAATTACTTTAAAATTTTGCTTAAACGTCGTTCTAGTTTTTGTTTTGTTTCTTTAGATTCTTTTTTACAAAACTAATTCAAATTAATTTTAATTCCTGGAGTTCTATGATTTCTATATAAATGTCAATCCTTTTTCCTTATTTCAATCAATGTCAATTTTCCATTTTCCTTTATTCAAAATCTGGCATGATTTAGGCAGAGTTCTATATAGTTATTCATAGAAATGCTCTACCTTTATACCTTAGTAAGTAAATCCCTAAGGATATATATCACTAAGCCTTATCTTTCGTTTCTCTTCCTCTTCCAACAGCTCACCACTGGCAGCAACAGCAAACGCTCACAGTTGAACCATCAGCAAAGCAATCTGGATGGTTCCATGCTGGTGCAACGCGATGGCACGCCCATGGGTGAGTTGACGCCGCACGAGGAGATCCTGTATCTGCGCAGGCAACTGGCCAAACTGAATCGACGTGTCCTTAATATTGAGATCAACAACGAGCAGCGTATGCAGCGTGAGAAGATTGTCTATTGCCTTGGGCTGGCATATTTTGTGCTGAAGACAATCTTCTGGTTGAATCGTAATTAAAGAAAAAATACTTTGGGTGCTAAAATACTGGTTACACACACAAATACACACCCATTATATGGTGCTTTTGCTTGATTCATACATAAACGCTCACTCGCACATAACATACTATAGCCGAATGAAGAAGAAGACGGAGCAGCCTTTTACCAAAATCATTTTAAATTATCTACCATTGTTTTTTTTCTGAGTGTTAAGAGAGAGACTTTTGTATATTATGTTTTTCCCTTTTTTTGCCATATTTGTAATAAGAAACTGTAATTAAATAGCACAACTTTGATCGTTTATACGTCAAGGAAACAGATCTTTAGCTTTTTTTATATGTATTTGACCAACTAAAGGACTCTCTCACTCTCTCTCTCTTTCTTTCTGCTACACTCATAAAGCCCAACCGATACCAGCTTTATGTACGTGTGTGTGTGTTATAGGTGTGTGTTTAAACCAAATGATTCAATCTTAAAACCAGCACTGATATATTGTTTTATATACTTATTATATACATAATATGTCCTCTGTCTATATATATATTATTTTGATCGTATTTGGGCATTATATTTAATAATCGCATCTCAAACTTGATCTGAATTCTCGTGTGCTTTTTTGTTTAAACGTTAGTTTTTATTACACTTATAAAAGAAAGATAGAAAGAAACTTGTTAGCGATAATCCCATGGAATGTTCAAAAAAAAACAAAAAACAAAACAAAAGAAACAAAAAGAAAAACAACAACAAACTAAACCAAAACCAACGGTATTTGGTTTAGTTTGTTGTTGTTTCTTTTGTTTCTTTTGTTTTGTTTTGTTTTTTTGGAAGAACAACTCCATCAGATATCACTAACAGTTCTTTCTATCTTTCTTTTATAAGTGTAATAAAAACTAACGTTTAACAAAAAAGCACACGAGAATTCAGATCAAGTTTGAGATGCGATTATTAAATATAATGCCCAAATACGATCAAAATAATATATATATAGACAGAGGACATATTATGTATATAATAAGTATATAAAACAATATATCAGTGCTGGTTTTAAGATTGAATCATTTGGTTTAAACACACACCTATAACACACACACACGTACATAAAGCTGGTATCGGTTGGGCTTTATGAGTGTAGCAGAAAGAAAGAGAGAGAGAGTGAGAGAGTCCTTTAGTTGGTCAAATACATATAAAAAAAGCTAAAGATCTGTTTCCTTGACGTATAAACGATCAAAGTTGTGCTATTTAATTACAGTTTCTTATTACAAATATGGCAAAAAAAGGGAAAAACATAATATACAAAAGTCTCTCTCTTAACACTCAGAAAAAAAACAATGGTAGATAATTTAAAATGATTTTGGTAAAAGGCTGCTCCGTCTTCTTCTTCATTCGGCTATAGTATGTTATGTGCGAGTGAGCGTTTATGTATGAATCAAGCAAAAGCACCATATAATGGGTGTGTATTTGTGTGTGTAACCAGTATTTTAGCACCCAAAGTATTTTTTCTTTAATTACGATTCAACCAGAAGATTGTCTTCAGCACAAAATATGCCAGCCCAAGGCAATAGACAATCTTCTCACGCTGCATACGCTGCTCGTTGTTGATCTCAATATTAAGGACACGTCGATTCAGTTTGGCCAGTTGCCTGCGCAGATACAGGATCTCCTCGTGCGGCGTCAACTCACCCATGGGCGTGCCATCGCGTTGCACCAGCATGGAACCATCCAGATTGCTTTGCTGATGGTTCAACTGTGAGCGTTTGCTGTTGCTGCCAGTGGTGAGCTGTTGGAAGAGGAAGAGAAACGAAAGATAAGGCTTAGTGATATATATCCTTAGGGATTTACTTACTAAGGTATAAAGGTAGAGCATTTCTATGAATAACTATATAGAACTCTGCCTAAATCATGCCAGATTTTGAATAAAGGAAAATGGAAAATTGACATTGATTGAAATAAGGAAAAAGGATTGACATTTATATAGAAATCATAGAACTCCAGGAATTAAAATTAATTTGAATTAGTTTTGTAAAAAAGAATCTAAAGAAACAAAACAAAAACTAGAACGACGTTTAAGCAAAATTTTAAAGTAATTTTCAAATTCAAAATTTTGGCCAACAGAATCAGAAGAAAAGAATGTCACAAACGGCTTTCTCAGAGGAGGATGACCATCCCAAGATAGAGTCGATAAGCAATGCTTTGAAATGTGAGCAAACGGGACATATTATGGAAGCCATACTGCTCTATGAGGAGAGCATCTTTAAGCTCAACCAATTGGCCAGCTCGGATCACAAGAAGCAATCGACATACTATAAGTATATAAAGACATACGAGGCACGTGCCAAACATCTGCGTGATCAAGTGAAGACTCATCTGCATAGCAGCAAGCTGCTGGATCATATAACCATTGAGCGTGATGCACGTGGTCGTAGCTATCAGCGTCTACTTGGCACCTATCTAAATGACAGTGTTAAGGAGGCACATCTCAATGAGCCATTGCTGAGTGAGCAATATCAGTTCAAGAATTTGATTAACTTTTTCGAGGTGCTCGTCAAGAATTGTCGCTATCTAAAGTATATCAGATTGACGACACGTCCAGATCCAACAGTGCCCAAGAATCAGTTACACATCTTGCAACAGATACGCTCAGATCTGGCAACGGGTAACATTTTTATGAACTTTCAACTGGATGATACGCTACACGATCGCAAAATCGTATTAAGCTCCGGCATTGTGATAAAGATTGGACGTGGTTTGCATTACTTTGAGCCTACAGAGCATACATATACATTGGGTCTGTCCGATTATGATTTTCGTAAGTGCCTTGCAACTGAGGTAGATGTTTGGAAGTGTCGTGCTTTTGCCAAGGCCCCCAAGGATACGTCAGAGCGTAGTAACTATAAGTATCCGCCCAAGGATTCTGAGGATCGTGGCCAAAGCACGACACATAACTATTCCAGTGATTGATAAGTGTTGCGGAAAACCATATGAAGACTGTCAGAGCTTGTAAGAATAACTATAAATATATAAAGAGCTAAAGTATTTCATAAAAGTTTTGGGTTGTAGCTGGTTAAGGGGCAGTACTTGCGTAGCTTAAAGTCTAGGTGAAAGTTGATTACTAATCGAATATATATACTATACAGTAAATACTATATATATACATATCAGCATGTTAAATGTGGTTGTGGTTCGGGTACCCTTTGTATTGGGAAGCAAATGTTGCTATAGACAGCGCACAGATTTCGTCATGAACTGCATTAAAACACATGTGCTGATAAGGAAATTAACTGGTGAAAGAGATTACGGATCAAGTGGCATGTGAAATATGTGTATACAATTTGAGTGTGACGTAACTTTTTGTGTGTGAAGGAGGGAGAGAGGGAGGGGGAGGTTTCATAGTACACTTTGATCTACACTCACTTGAGAATCCGATTCAACGGAATTAGCATCGTTGCTGTTGTGGAAGCCAATACGGGCATTGCCATTCGCGCGCACATATTGTGTGGCACGTGGTTCATCTTCATCATCATCTATATCCAAGTCATGACTATTGGCTTTGTTTGGCGTAGAGTCCTCGGAGGCTGATGGAAAATGGTGATCCGTGAGTGTAATAACGCGCGGTGGCGTTTGGACTCGCACAAAACCCATTGATGGATTTTTGGGTAATATGGAGTTCTCCAGCTGAATTTCACGCGGCGCTGAACGTGTCTCTAAATGTTGATTGTGTCCCAGTACCACTATACGATCTGGCACATTCATATCGATTTTATCGTGATAATTCCATGAGTTAATTAAACCATTTTGGTTCGATAGCAAATGATCCTCATCTGAAAATTCTCCTGTTGCCTTAATGCGCTTGGGCACACGCATCTTGTCATTTATTTCATGTGCAAACTTGGCATTGTTATACAAATCGTCATCCAGCCCGTTGAACATTGGTGTTGGTGATTGTGGTGTGACCATTGTGCCCTTAATTAGAACTTCTTTCCGTTGTCGTCTGAATGTTTGGTGCAGCGGCTGGTACTGCGACAGCGGCGCTATTAATGGAACAGCCAGTTGTTGTTTTTTTTTAGTGGCGTTAAGAGAGAGACGTTTTCATAACAGTTAAGATTTACTAGTAATTTTAAGATTGCACAACATTCTGCCTGTTTGTTTCGTCGAGGAATTTGGTGTTACATATGTGCTACTTACATTTTTTAAAATGACAGTAAAACTATCGTTAATTCCGTATTTAACTTTATGTTTTTCTTTTTTTTTTACTGTTTTTTTTATTAGACGTATTCCGTCTTTTGTTGCCCAGTTCTTCTTGTTTGTAGAATTTTGTGTGTGCAGAAAGCGCCAATACAAGAAAATGCTAAAAATTACCAAATACGCGAAAAAACAGGGCTGCAATGCACTTAAAAACTAAGAACTATTTATAAAAGAGAATTAAAGTTTACATTAGGCAAAAATTAATTTGCATAGCAATTTTATAATTAATATAAAAATTATTTATTAATTGTTATTATTATTATTAGTTGTACTATTAAAGTTAAATGTCAATCATATGTCTGTCGTTTAAGCAACTCTGCGCGCGTGCAATCATTCGCCGCGAAGCGTTAACATTCACACATTAACGCTTTGCCGCGCTCATTTACAACAAAATTTCTTAACCGTTCGGTCGAGCAGTCGCGTCCTTTTTTTTAAAGTGATTAACAAAGCATTTTTAATGTTTAAAACGTAACATAAACGCGCGTATTCGGTTAATAGTTTATTCAATTAATTAAAGAAAGTGTCGTATGTGTTTTTTTTTTCGGTAAAGGTCGTAAAAGTGCTTAAGTGATAGATATCAGTGTTCGCTGTCGGCTGCGCAGTCGACGCCGCCGGGTACAGTACGCGCCGTTTTTCGTGTGCCAGCTGAAAAATAATTGCTCAGCACCGTCTCGCGCCATAGCGGGAAATTGTAAGTGAAAAAAAATAGTGAGCGCGTGTATTTATATAAACGTGTATCTGTGTGCACCACAAGCTATAAATACAAATTTGCGCTCATTTAATTTATATATATTATTATAAATATTCATTTTTGTGTTCAATACACACAGCAAACTCTACAACTGAGGACAAATAAATATAACAACTATAATGGATAGACGTTTAAGACGCCCGCGTCGTGGAGATGATGTAGCTCCAGTTGCTACTGCACAGCGCACAGTATCCCCCATACAAACTAGACGTACAACCATTCTGCCCTCTGTTGGCATTATAACACGTACACGTGCTTCACCCGCACGCAACAAGGTGGTGCCAGATCCACCCCTTGTTGAGCTGGGGCCGCGCATACGTCGTTCGAGCCGACCGCGTTCTGCAGCTGGCTTACCAAGTGCAACACTCAATGTCAAGGCCACAGTTAAAGCACCAACACCCATCAAGGAACTGAATGAGGTGAGTTTGCATTATCAATACATATATATGTTTGTCTTTGTCTATGTATTGTGTTTGATGATATATGTTTGTGTTTGTGTTAACCAGTTCTCTGTCTATCTCTGTCTATTTTTTTTTTATATATATTTTTTATCAGTGCTTTTGCTTTGGCGCCTTTACTAGCTGCTTATCAGATCGGGGGCTTTATAATAGCTTTAATTGGCTTTCTATGATTTATATTTGATTTTTTTTATTGTTGTTGTCCGTTGTTTGTTTTGATTAATTGGCAATTGTCTGTTAGCAGTTCCGTTCCAATATTCCCTACCAATAATGTTAGTTAGTAGGCCACTTTGGAACTATTTTTTTTGCATAGATGCTTCATAGTGGGTAAAGGATATCTCGTAGTCACGCACACTCGCTTTGCATACTGTTTTTTTTTTTTTTTCGCCTGTGTTCATACATTTTCTTTTTTAAACCTGGATTGGAAACACACAAATAACGCATATATCATCATCGAAGCTATAAGGATTATCCTTCAAGTATAAAATGAAAGGGATAAAGTGGAGTTTTGGTTTAAGCGATTGGATTTGATCAGTTTATGGATATTTAACTACATTTAAGGTCTCATCACCTGGACGCAACAGCAGCTTTCCGATAACAATGACAACAAACACATCCACAACGTCACCCAATCCCTTGATGGCCACAACCTCGGTGAATAGCGGGAATACGAGCAGAACCTTTAGCAGCAGCACCACCACCACACAACGTATAGAGATACGTTCCGAGACTGATAGTGGAGCTGAGGTGGATACGGATTCTATACGGAAACGGCTGACGGACCGTCTACGTCGTTCCGTATCGCAGACCATTTCGAATGTGGCAGGCACATTGACGACCAACACGGATGATGGTGGCAGTCGGTATAGTCGTTCGGTGTCACGTTCCGTTTATGATGATGATAAGAGCTCAAAGCGTAGCTATTCCACTGGAGAGGAGGATTTGGACGAAGAAGATGAGCGTTTGGTCGAGGAGGAGGAACAGTTTTGCAGCTTTGCCACAGGACAATCGGTTACACCGTTGGACAATGTTTGCAGGAAACTCTCAGTGCCTCGGGAATTCGGCGGCTGGCCAGGTGCATTGTTACTCATGATGCTAGTACCTTCATTGGTCTATTACCTCACCTGGAGCTGCACAGCGCGCAATGCCTGCCACTTCAAGCAACCGAATCTCACAGCACTTCTGGACTGGAGCTATCTGACTCGTCAAGTGTTCCAACTACGTGCCGTTGGCGTCTTTACAGCCTATCAATTTGTGGTCTTTCTGCTGGTGGCACTGCTGCCAGGCAGACGTGTCCATCTCACGCGGGAAACCTACAAGTTCAATGGACTTGGAGTATGCATAACACTACTGCTAGCCGGCGCCATAGCAGAGTATCTGAAGTATCCGGTGGTCAGCTTTGTGCTGCGCCATTATCTACGCTTCTGCATCTATGGTCTGATCGGTGCCTTTGTGGCTGCTGCCTGGGGCTACTGGCATGTGGATACCACCAAGTACAATGTGCTGCGTCAGACTTTGGTCAATGACTATGGACGCAGCGGTAACTGCCTGGTGGACTTCGCTTTGGGTCGTCAACTGAATCCCAAGTGGATTGGACGCGTCGACTGGAAGCAATACTATTATCGCCTCTCCCTTGTTAGCACGCTGCTTTACGCCGTCTGTTATATCTACCAGACGCTGCAGTGGCCACAATGGCCACAAGCCCAACAGGGCTACATCTACTTGCTCCGTTACTTTTGGAACAATCTCAACTATGATGCCGGCACACTGCTCGCAGCCAGCTGCCTGCTCATCTATATCCTGGATGCCTTGCTCTTTGAGCACCACCTAAGCTGCTCCTTTGAGCTGCAACACGAGGGCTATGGCTGCCTCTTGCTCCTGCGCTACGCCGTCACACCCTACTTGCTCAGCTCCGTTAGCAAATACTTCTATGAGCAACGTGTGCCCATCACCTGCAGCCTAGCACCGTATTCGGTGCTGCTGCTGCTCCTGGTTGGTCTCTGCATTAAGCGCTACAGCTGCGCCTATAAGTACAAGTATCGCTTGAACTCCCAGAATCCCATCTTCGCCAGCATCGCGACCATACACACCTACCAGGGCAATCGCCTGCTTCTCAGTGGCCTCTGGGGTCACTTGCGTCAGCCCAACTACTTGGGTGATATACTAGCTCTTTGTGCCTTGGGTGTACCCATGTACTTCCGACCTGTCTGGCCGCCAGTGCTCTCCTTGCTCCTCTTAGTCCTTCTGCTCCTGCATCGCGTTACACGCGTCAATGCTAGAAATCAAGGACGTTATCACTCCTCCTGGCATCGCTACTGTTCCTTGGTGCGCTACTATGTTCTGCCCAAGGTTTACTAAGACTTTTCGTCTCATCTCAAGCAGCAGCCATAAATTATAGTTTCCATACATTTTTCGCAGCTATTTTCTGTATATAAATTTAAATTTTCCTTCGAAAAATTTTAATTTTCATACCGTTAAATTTATGTTCTTGTCGCTGTTCCGTTTACATTTTACACTTTTCATTTTAATTTTCGTTTAAATGATTTTAGTACAAAAACAAAAAAAAAACAAAACAAATTTACATAATTTTTATTTACTCAATGACAATTAAATCTATAATTAAGCTTAATTAATTATAATCATAATTAAACTTATGCAAAATATTAAGCAATTGTAATTTAAGGTAAAGCAAATATTAAAACAAATTTATAAATGCCTAGTATATAATATAATTAGCAATTAATTAATTATTGTAAATATTATAATTTACTTAATCATTAAATCAATTAAATTAAATTTGTTTCTTAATTAAAAAGAAACGCAAAAAAAATTGATGCAAAAGTTTTAATTTTATAGGTGTTGGGGGTTTTGTTTTTTACTATTTTCTTGTATAATTTTTAAAACTTTTTTTTGAGTTTTAAAATTTTTATAACGATTTTTTTCAAAATTTAATTAAAAATGTGAACTGCATGCTTACAGAGTACATTGCACTACTTACACAGACAGTGCATTGCACTACTTACAAGCCCACTGCTTTACTTACACAGACTGCACTGCACTACTTACACAGACTGCAATGACTATTTACACCGCACAGAGCACTGCACTACTTACTCAGCATATTGCACTGCTTATACAGTACAGTGGAGTACATGTGGATGTTAAGTAGCAAAGTCAAGAACCATAGACTGCACTGCACTGAAGTCCACTGTACTGTATAAGCAGTGAACTATGCATGGTAAGTTAAGCAGTTTAAAGTGACAAGCAGCGAAGCATTTAATTTGGCTGCTGCCTACCGCTAGATGGCGCTGGCACAACCAAAACTTTGCTATTAAAATATTTTTTTTATTTTATTTTCTATAAAAAAAGTTTTAAAAACTATTAGAATTAAATTCTTAGTACATTAATTAATAATTTATGTGCAAAAAACGAAGTATCCTTTGCTCAGGACTTAGTAATAGTAGTTGGACTTAACGGGTGGATAAGAGGCTAAAACTAGGTGGGGAGAGGCTGTATTGGATAACTGTAGATTATATATAGACAGAATGGAGCAAGCACTTATGTTAAACATATAATCCATATATGTTAATCAATAATATTTATTTATTTTATATAAATATTATACCAAAGAAAACTCCTTAATAATTCCTTACCCATTATCAAATGAAAACTTTTCTATATATATATATTTAAATTGAGTTAAAAACTGTTGAAAATATTTGAAATCAATTGATGTCTTTTGCATAGTTTAACATATTAAGTATACGTACTGTGAGTTAAGCCACATTTTGGTCACATTTAATAGGAGGGAGGTATAGAGGAATCAAAAAAAAAAGCACAAATCAAATGTCCTGTAATCATTGGAGTCACCAGAGGTCCGCAATTTGAATGCTCATTACAGAATGTACCGTTATGGCCCAAAAATAGTCAAAGGAAAACTTCAGGAAGTTTTCCGTTTTTTATTTTTTTGGGCGAGGAACGTAGAGAACGAACAATTTGCTAATGTTGACGCCGTTATTGTATAATTTTGCTAGTAGGAGGCATAACGAAGGGAGTTAGTTGTAGCATGAGAGAGAGGTTGGGGGGCAGGGAAAACAGTTTCATTATCAACGCCGGCGGTCATTTGTAACGCAAACCGCAAACGGCGGTGCTGGCTGCGGTTTTTATTTTCATTTTTTTTTGTTTGCGTTTTTTTTTTTATTTTTTTTTATTTTGACAGTTTCCGCGTCATTTTTCTATTGCATGTTGTGGGTAGGCAACAGAGCAGAGCAGTGCGGGGGGTTGGTTGGGATGGGGTGGGGTGGAGTGGAGTGGTTACAGGAAATGTGGAGGTGTATGGGTCCAGCCAGGCGGCCAACCAACGTCATTATTTTGGCATTATGTGCGGCTTCAGTGTGCAAGTTCGAGACTGTTGAGTGACTCTCTCTCCTCTCCTCTCTCTCTCTCTGTCTCTCTCTGGCAAAACATTCGTAAATGTCATTAACAGTTGTAACGGCTTTTGGGCACGCCTACAACAGCAGAAAAGGGAAGGGGGGTAACGTTGTTACTTTTTACACAAAATTACTTCTTTTGTGCGTCGCTGACATTCATCATCATCAACATTTTGGCTCCTCTCTCCCTGTGTGTATGTGTGTGTGTGTGTGTGTGTTTTGGTTGGGTTGCCGTGTAAACGCCATGAAATATGCTATATAATATTTTATTTTTGGATTCAATTTCAGGGAAACAACTTGAATAGTTGAATAGTTGCCCTTAAAGCTGACTCAAACCCAAAACTTATACATTTATTTTGTTACTATTTTAATTACGCACAACAAGCTTTGCCAGCACAACGTATAACTTCACTCTACACTGTGCAAAATAGGGGTATTATTATTGCTTAAGCAAAAGCATTATGTAGACTTGCTTTAAGTAGAAGTAAACTTCAACTTCTTATCAATATTTATGGCATATTTTTTTAAGAGAAACTTATGCATAATTTCTCTCAGTGCATGTAACGTTGCTTTGTTAGTTCTATGTCCAATTGAATGTACACAAAATGTTGTCGGTCTTTTACTCTCTGTTGCTTTGTTTGTTTCATGTTCTGGTTCTTGTCCTTCTTCTTCTTCTTGGCCACAAAATGACAGTTAGCAAATTTGCAGCAACATTTAGAAAAGTTTCTACTTAAATTTAATCCTTGCTGCCACACCCACTTCACTGCAGTTAAAGGATTCTTATGTCTAAAACTTAATTACAAAATATGTTCAAAAAAATAAAAACAATTTTTGTTTCGTTCCCACAAAAATAAGAAAATTTTAATTGAAAATTTAAATTATATTAAAAAATTTTTAAAAAAAGAATTTTAAACTAATAAAAATTTTATATAAAATATATAAGAAAAAATGTATTAAAATAAATAAAACTAATTTTAAATAATACAATAAATATAAAAATTATTAAAAATATATAAAAAATATAAGAATTTCTTATTCTAAAATAAATAAATAAAATTATAAAGTTTATTAAATATATAAATATAAAAAAAAATATTTTAAAATATGTAAAAAATATTTTAAAATATGTAAAAAATATTTAAAAATATATAAAAAATATTTTAAAATATATAAAAATATTTTAAAATTTATAAAAAATTCAAAAATGTAAAAAAATATTTAAATGTATATAAGAAATATTTTTAAATATAAAAGAAATATTTTAAAATATATAAAAAATATTTAATAATTTAATTTATTTTAAAATAATAACTTAATATATAAAAGTAAAGAAAAAATATTTAAAATAATATTTAAATTATATAATAAATATTTAAATAATATATAAAATAAATAGAAAATTTATAAAAAAATAAAAGAAAATATAAAAATATATACAAAATATTTGATAATATTTTCCTTTCATTTTCTCTTCTGACTTACAATGCATATCCCTTCACTCGCTGTCTAAAAGCCTACTCCTTGATAGGTTAAAGGATAATTTTGCTGCTTAGAAACCTTATCGTTCTCATTCACAATCCATTATAAACTATTTCATTTACATGAACTACCCACAGAGAGTCAATTCACTTACAATTTATTACCTGTAAAGCTATTTGCCCACTTAACTCTGGCTTAACTGGTGGAACTTTGTCTGGGGGCTTTTCGCTTAATGGGTTAATGGGAAACTAAGAAAAGTCTAAACACGCATTAAATGGGCTGTAAATCACGCCTTTTTTTGTTGGTTTTAGTTTGTTGTCAGCATCAGATAACACTTGACATAAATTTAAGTTTAATTGACTTAATACTTGTATTTACTTTTGCCTTTATCATATAATTCATGAATGCTACTCAATGTCTCGACAAACTGATTAAATGACTAACTGACAGCGCTGGGAAACCTCTTGTTGATTTACGCGAAATTAATAACTTTTCCGATGTTTATAGAAATTTAATAACATCTGTTGAATGTCTTGTCAACTCTGTGCAACCACATTGGTTGCCACTTGATGGCAACAAATCAAATTGACAACATCACGAAATGTGGCAAACACTCGCTGATGTTAGGGAGGAAGGGAAGAGCTTGAAGGGACAACTGTGTTAGGGTAGCGATGAAAATTCAAACTCATTTCATATTTAAATATGACATGAAATGTCACATCAATTGTAAACTATAGCAGTAGATGCAACCATATAAATAGTGGGTGAAAAGGGGGGTAAACAGTGGGATAAAAGCGGGATAGAAACAGACAATGGTAATGGTATATGTAAGGTATATAATTATGATTATCTAGCATATAAAACTATCACTTAAATTGTAAGAAAATACTGGTTAAAATACTGGGTTAAATACTGGGTTAAATACTGGGTAAAATACTGGGAAAATACTGGTAAAATAAATAGGTTATATAGCACATTTAGTATCAAAAAATGGCTAAATTGAAGGTCTTACAATAAAATAGTGGGCAAATAATGGTTTTTAAAATATGTAAATACACAGGTAAAACAATATGCGGCTAAAAGGAGAGTGTATTCTGCATTTGATTACACTTTGCTTAAGGATTCTTATTATTTGTATATCGTCAGCATGGTACGTTTAACTGAAGCTTTCTACTGCCCCTGTTATCGCCTCTCCCCCCGCCCCATTCAATGCTGTTTCCATTTGCACTTAGCTGGAACTCCTGTGGTAAATCGTCTGCGAGTTGCAACAACTGTGGGCAGCTTGGTCTCTTGGCTGGTGACAGGTTTAAGTCTGGTTCTGTTCACTGTTGAGTTGAGGCTCGTAGCTAGCTCCATGAGCTCCAACAGCCAAGCTGTTGGCGGTCCAAGTTGGCGTGGGTGCCACAATGTCTATGTGGCGTTTAAAGTCTTTCTCGGTTGCTGCATTGGTTTTGCTTGCCGCGTGTTGCTGCTGCTGTTGCTATTGCTGTGTTGCGGTGCTAATTGTCAAGTTTTCTATAAATTGTGTTGCTGTCGGTGGCTGCAACAGTAACAGCAGTTGCTGTTATTGTAATTGTTGCATGTCAACAGCAATGGCAACAGCACATTGAGATCGATATCAATACCGAAGCAGCAGTTTAGTTCTCCCTTCCTCTTCTTTTTTATGTTGACTCAATAAAATTGTATTAAGTGTAATTAGGTTTGTAAGTGAGTTATTTATGTACTCTGGTCCAAACATTTGTTTTATGAAGCACAGTGTAATGCATTTTATAAACTGTAGTTTTGATTGATTAATGGACAGTGAACGTATACTCTCTCTGTCTCTATATATATACACTAATTGATATTGATACCTACTGTTCGGTTGCGATTTGAACAAATTGGATATAAATATAAATTTATAGACTTTAATCACCAAGTGACATATTTAAAAGGGGGTTGAATTTGATGCATTAGAAAAGCAGTAGAAATTTTGTAATTTTAGGAGAATGTATGGTATGTGTGTACAGTTCTTAAGTAGTTTTTATAGGTGCTTATACTTGATTATGGGGTGGGGTATAAAATATATTGATGGCTTAATGCTCTCACATGTTCTTTATACTTCAATATAATGTAAAATTTTTCATTTTAATTAAGTTCAGATTAAGCCAAAGTACGATTGTGCTGCGGCCTTCCAGTACAAATCAACTGCAGGAATTCTGTTCGCTTGCTGCTTTGCTGAGAACACTTCAAACTGTACCCAGTTGTACCCCCAATCAAATTAACTCTGATCTAAGCACTGCTTAATACCTGCTACAGGTTAAATGCAGAATTCGTCTGCCTAATTGAGAACAGTTGCAACTGTACCCAAGTGTGTCTAAGCTAAGCAGCTGCTTGATTTTCTTCAGGTTGTACAATTTACTTTACTCTATGAAAAGCAATTGAAAGCAATTCTAACTAATGTTTTCAATTTGAAATGAAACTTTAATTAAGTTAATTATAAGTATATTGTTTTAAGTACCTTAATTTTAAATACCTTTTTGCAAAATGAAAAATTAATTGCCAAAAATAATTCTATTCAATACGCAATTCTATCGTATGAATTTGACATTCAGATAAATTGCATTGCCACTTTTTTTGATAGCTTCATTAGCATCTTTTCAAAATGTACGTAACAAAGTTTCATTGAAGGGAGGGACTTACCCAACAAGTCTATGCTTGCAGCATACTCTACTGCTGTTCTTCTTCTTCTTCTTCTTCTTCTTCTTCAGTTGGTACTATCTCTTTCTCATCACACTGTCACCTTACTGCTCATTCATTCATATGCATTCAATTGGCAGAACTCAATGAGCTCAACCCAATGAACTTTTTTGCTCTTTGTCTTTTGCTCGTTATTCGTACTTTTGATTTAATGAAATGATAACGCAGCAGTAGTTGAGGCAGTGGCAGAGGCAAAGGCAGAGGCAGAGGCAGACCTAGCAGCAGTGGTATAAGAAGAAGCAGCAGCATCTCTAACAAAAGGAATAGAATAAATTTTATTGTCATTACCTTGGGTGACATTTTTCTGACATTTGCCAGCTACGTGACCGCTTTGTTGCTCTCTCACTCTCTCGCTCTGCCACACACCTTTCTCTTTCTCTCTCTTTTTCGCTCATTGTTGTTGTGTATTGTCTGACAATCAATTTCGCGCTTAGCAGAGGTTCGTTTCTTTCATTCTTTTTTTTTCGTTTTGTGCTTTCTTTTTTAGCCGCTGGCAATTGTGATGTGTGTGTTTCTATGTGTGTGTGTGTGTGTGTGTGTGCTTTCTCCTCATGCTTGCTCTTTGCACTTTGGTTTATCTTTTGGCGCTCTACGCGCATCCTTCATGCCCAGCACGTTTGTTATCTTTTGTGTAGTTGATTGTTTCCGTTTTGCGTAATAAGTTGTTTCCGCCTCTTTCTGCCTTCTCTCTGTCTATCTGTCTTTCTGTCTTTCTTTCATACATTCATTCATTCATTCTATCATTTCAAACTTCCCTTTTGTATTTGTGCATATTTCTCGCTGTCTCTCTCTCTCTCTCTCTCTCTTTCTCAGTATCTCATGGGTTTACTTTTTCTTTTTTTCTCTTACTTAACTTTCGTTTTCATTTGCGTTAATTACCAATTTAAATGCAAACTTGGACCCAGTTTCGTGACGAAGATGAATGTGCACTGTCCAATAAGAAAGAGAGTGGACAAGTGTTGGGAGTGTGGATTGGGGGGTGGGGAGATGGAGGTGCCTTTGTTTTCAAAGTTGACAAAGTTGTCAAGTCCTTTGAGTTACTTGAATACTTTGCAAAACATCCAAATTGGCTTAGCACTTATGTAGTTGATGCTCGAAAAGCCATTGATGACAAATGTCCTAATGTCCTGTGTGTCCTTTGTGCTATCTACTATCTATTATCTATTATGTCCTTATGTCCCTTGTGTGTATGTGTGTTTTATTTGCTCTCTAGGAATTTTACGCCTGATTGCGTTAGTCACAAGGCAACTGACATTGATGTAGTCACTGAAAGGACACGCGTTTTTTAAAGTATAATTTTAACTACACTCAGATCCTTTTTTAAAGGAATTTATACTGCCCAGCAGTTACTTAACTATTAAGCAAGCTTAAGGCCAAGGCAACGCTGCCACAAATTAAAATGTCAAAGTACTTTGCTCCACTTACATTTGCGCCTTAAGGCAGGACACTCTGCAGAGAGAAAGAGAGAGAGTGAGAGAGGTCAGGCATCAGGATAATAGTTAATGGGTTTGCTATGATTATGAATGTACTTAATTTATGCCACCTTGGAAATGGAATTTTAAATGAGTTGCGTCTGCTTTCAATTTCAATGTGAATCGATTCGTTACGTTTCGTTTGGTAACTCAAAATCCACTTGAAGAAATTTCAATTCACTTGAGGTGAATTATAACTAAACTAAATTTACCCCTTATAGTATATACTTAACAACAGCTACATATACTAGTTATAAACACTATATTTGCTTATTGAATGTCTCAGCTTTTTCTCTCAGTGTAGCATACGTTTCAAGGTCCCGACAATATATCACAAGTCAATTTCCCATATCCATAAATCAAAGGAACCAGTTGGTAGTTCAATTTGTATGCAACTGCAGCTACATATATACATATATACATTTACTTTATACACATACATACATACTTTATATATATATATATATTAATGTATCTTTATGTGTGTGTGTGTGTATTTGTTTGGGTGTATATAAGATTGGCATATCTATCCATTTGTCTGCTGAGCTTCCGTTTGACAATTATAAATTGTAAGTTGAATGCTGCTGTGACATAATCGCGATGAATCCTGCATCGTGAATCCTGTATCCTGGTGGCTGAGATTCATATTTTGTCCGGTTTTCTACATGATGAATGATGTCCTTAGTTGCTGCTGCCTCGGCTGCTGCTGCAATGCGGCATTGATTGAGTTATTGGCAGAAGCCAGGGAGCAGCCTGAGCTGTGTTTAAGCAGGCTGAGCAGGTGGTGCAACATTGCACAAATATGATAACAACACCTACAACATGCCACAGACATGTTTTGCTATGTGTCTATGTGTCTATGTATGTGTATGTGTGTGTTAGTGTGTGTGCTTGTGCTGCATGCTGGCACCTTTTTGATGCAGTTTATTGTGCTGACACTAAACAAGAATTCAGTGCCCCATGTCTATGCAACGAGCATGTTGCATGTTGTTGGCCAGGCCTATTGTTTACCCAGACTTGGCCATGTTCGTTAAGTGTTGCTGGAGTGCAGCAGTTGCTGTCAGCTAACAGTTAACAGCCAGCCAGCCAGCCAGCCAGCCAGCCAACACAACTCGTTGCTCAGTAATTACAAGCATTTGCAGCTCTGGCAAGGACATGCGGATGCATGTATGTAAGGATATGTGTATGAGTATGTGTTTTGGCCAAGTAAATAAAAGTCTGCAGACAATTAAGTTTGCTTTTGGGCCAAGGCATATTTTGCTCTAACCAATTTGAAGTTACGTTACGTTTATGCTCCGAAAGAGGGGGCAAAAAACTCTTAACCTCTCTTAACTTGAAGTTAGAGTTTGACATGGAATTGAGGCTAAAAGCGTGTGTCTGCTTTTGACTTGTTTTGTGGTTATGCTACCAACAAATTGCACTAATTGTTGTTAAAAGGTTTTTTTTTCTTATTCATATTGATTTTGCATATTTTAACTGCAACAAACTGTAACTACTCTTAACGTTAAGTTATGCTTTAAACCAAGTCAACTGCGTTTTAACTTTAACTTCTCTTTATGGCTTTAATTTCTGCTCATTCTCATTAAATGTGCTTAATTAAAGAAAGCGCTGCAACTTCACAGACACATAGTTAATATGAATTTAAGCCAAGCTAGTTGCCAACTGCCGTTAACCATTATGCACACTTCCTTAACTGTATAAAAAGAACTTTTGGCCAAAAGCAAAACCACTTAAATTCATTTTAATTCAAGCGGGATATGTGCTATGGATATATACATATACATATATATATATATATATATATATCTTTGTTTATATAATATGTATATATGTGTGGGTGTGTGTGAGTGTGTGGCAGTCTCCTTAACGTCTGCTGCTGCCTTGCTCTCACTCTCACAGGACATGCAACGCCTCTTGCCATAAAATAATTTCATACATTTTTGTTTCGTTTGCTTCTTCTACGTTTCTCCTCTTCTTTCCCTTTATTTTTTTGGTGCTTGTGTCTAGTGCGTCTCAAAGGGTTTCGCACTTTGCATGCTAGTGTATATGTATGTGTGTGTGTGTGTAGGTGGGTGTATTCTTTCTCTCACTCTCCCTCTCTGTGTGCAAAGCAAAGGTTGCATATGAAAATATTTGTTAAGCTTTTTGCAATATAGCAACAATTTATGCGAGTGTTCTCTATGTGTGTGTGTGAGTGTTTATAGGTGAGTGTATGTCTGTATGTGTGTATAAGTGTGAGTGGCAACTTTGAGGTCGCGTTGTAAATATTTAAAACTCATTTTGGTATATTTTAATTTGATTGCGTTCTTTGCATGCGCCAGAGATAGTCTACACCAAGGCGGAAAGTGTAGCACTAATACAGATACACGTATATATACCGTTAAGCTACTTAGTATATGCTCAATATATGCTTAATATAGCTAAAATGTATCCATTAGCTATATGCTTACTGTTTATGAGTTACTTAAAGGATTTTTCAGTTAATTGAATGAAGGAAAACTTAGACTTGATTTGAGCCAGAACTTTATCAGAGGAAAAGTTGCTTAAAAAGTGCCCTAATTAAACCTGTTTATAGAGCCTAGTTAACTATAGTTAATGTATAGTTTTTAGCAGTTACTTTTCTTATATATAGTTATATGTAGAGTTGGCCTAAATATATATATACTAAATCGTGAAAGTAGAGTTCTTTTTCTTTTACTTTTACTTTGTCTCCTTTGAGCTGAATTGAAGCATTGACAAACCTTCATTCAACTGAACCCTTGCTAACCCATTTTTGGATATTGAAGTTACCCAAATTTGAGCACAGCAATTGTTGGCCAAGAACAAGCACTAAGCCAAATGGCTTGCTGCCAGTTTACACTTAAGTACATTGAATGCTTTATGTATTAACCTGGCCGGCACTTGGTTGGCTCTTCATTAAGCAAACCGCTGGCAAAAGGCAGAGAAAGAAAATATATATATATATAAAATAATCATAAATAGGGGTGAAGTAGAGTGGGAGGAGAGTCGAGCAGTGGTTGCAGCACCCACGCCAAAGCTGTTGACGAATAGACAGACACACAGACAGTGAGAGAGGGAGAGGGTGAGGGAGACACGGGCAAGTCAGCAGCGACCACAAGGAGACGTCTCAAAAAGGTACAAACAAATTGGTAACTTTTAATATACACTCTTCTTCTTCTGCTTGTTGCTGTTGTTGTTGTTGCTGCTGCATAAATTAAGGCAATCGGTGGCTGCAGCAGTGAATATTACAAAATGCAAAAAGGAAAACAACAACAACAGCAGCAACAACAAAGCTGTAGATGAAAGAGCAAAACCAATGAAAGGCACTCAACTGAAGAGTTGGAAGGTAGTAGTCAAAGGAGTAGGTGTAAGGGGGAGGAGAAGCTGACTCAGAGGGTATCCAAAAAATTGTGAAAGGATGCGCGGAAATGTACAGAGATTGACTACAACTTGTGGCGCCTTTGTAGCAGATTTTTGTCTGTTGTTGTTGCTGCTGCTGTTGTTGTTGTTGCTGCTGTTGTTGTTGTTGCTGCTGTTGTTGTTGCTGCTGCTGCTGCTGCTGTGGTTGTTTGTTATTGCACTTTTGCGTGGCATAGTCCAAGGCTCAGTGCTGAGGCCAGACCAAAGCAGCACTCAGTTCACTTCAATGAATACTTTATGGGTTAATAATCGTAAAGCCATTCAACAACAACAGCAGCAACAGCAACAACAACACACCAGCAACACCAACACTGTAACATCAACAGCACCACCAACAGCAACATCAACAGCAACAGCAACTTTTGTGCGCGAAAATTCATAAACAATGTGCATAAAGCGCAAAATGTAGCGCTTCTGCGGGTTGACCCCAAGGGGGAACCTTGCCGGTAGCAGCAATGTTTGACTATGAATGTTGTGTCTATGTATGTGTGTGTCTGTGTCTGTTAGTGTGTGGGTGGAGTTGTAGGTGTTTAAAGCAGAGGCTGAGTTGGTTGACGTTACAATTGCTTGTCTCTACTGTACGCGGTGCTGGCAAATTGTTGACTGTTGCTGTTGTTGCTGTTGCTGTTGATTGTTATTGTTGTTGCTGCAGGAGTTAAGCAACAATAGCAATTGCAGCTGTTGTTATGGGCAGCTGAGCTACGACTGCTGCCTCAATGGGAGTCCACGAAAAAAAAGCGTTTAGTGAATAGTTTTTTGATGCGTTGATTTTATGTGTTGTCATTGTTTGATGTTATTGTTGCTGTTGCTGTTTGTTGTTGTTTGGCTACAATAGATTAAGGCAGCTTTAAACATAAAAAGTAGATTTCTAGTGAACTAACTACATAAAAATATAATGTACATAATCATAACTATAAACATTTACTCACTGCTGACCCTCAACTTAAGATGAAACTCAACTTTGAACTCAGCTCAGCGAATTTATTGCACAACGAAGCGTAAAAAAGTCATTCGATACACTTAAACTGTGAACCAAAAAAAAAAAAAAAATATAAAGAAAATCAGCAAAAGAAATGTAAGAAAGAGAAAAAGCTTGCACACAAATCTTGCAACGTTTTACGTAAATAGAATTTATCAAATTTAATTTCACGCTTCATGCGCTCATTTCTATTTAAGTTTGAAGTGGCAGCAGGACGAAAGCAAAGAGCAAAAAAAAGGAAATAATACAGAAAAAAAGAGGCCAATAAATGTCAAAAAATGTGACCATAAATGACATGCCACAACCCACTGACAACCCCTCCTCCCCCTTTCCTGACCCACAAGTGTCGCACAATATAAATTTGAAATCACAGCTGAAACTGACCAAAGTGGGAACGAGAGAGTGAGAGAGGGGAAGATAGAAAGAAAAGCACAAGAGAATCATTGACTATAAAATCAAATATCAGTATGATATAGGTTGCGGCTATAATTGTAGAAAATTCTTATCAGAAACATACTCTATATATGAGCAGGGGCGTTGCGAGTCCCTAAGGCTGGGACTGGGGCTGGGCCTCCATAAGGAACTGCTTTTTGCCTTTAATAATATGACCCGAACTCTCATATTTTTGCATATGTTCTGCCTGCTGTAAAAACATGTCAAGAGAGGCACACGCAAACAACAACAACCCAGCAACAACAACAACAACAACTCGCAAGGAAAACACAAAATGTTCGTGTCAAGTGTTTGCACTGGGAAGCTGTTTTTCAGCTTGACTTGCTTTTTGACTAGGGTCACCCAGGTCCTTACTCCACACACATACATATATATACCCCCTCTAGCCCCCTCTACCTAAATCATAATCAAAAATGTATTTAATTTGCTTATATATACTTCTACTTGCCACAGAGCCTCCCCACGTTGAGCTTTCTCTCTTCGCAGCTCTATCTCCCTCTCTATATTCTGCTGCCTGTTTCCTTTAAACTTTTTGGCATTTCGCACATAAATTTTTGATATATGTGTCATGCATAGTGATATGGTGTGGAAAATTACTTTGTATTTTAATGAGTTTGTTGCTGGGGGTGTGGGAGGTGCGGTAACTTTGTCCTCTGCCATGTACCGGCCATAAGATAAAGTGTTGAGTTTTCTAGGCCATATAATATGGCTGTGGCTTAATGTTAAACTGAGGAAACAACTAGAAATAGTTTAAAATAATAAACATAAATAAATTTAATAGTTTATATGCTAGTTGACAAAATGCCTACTACCAATTTCGATATGCCTTTGGGCCAATATATTGGCCATACATCTATGATTATGATCTGCAGTAGCCAATAAGCTGTTGCTGCTTTTGGCTGTAAATGAAACCAAAGCAAGCTAGAAATTTTATGTGTCTGTTATTAAACCCAACTTTTAGTTAGTTTATATATATAGTATAGGCCTAAAGATACATTCTGTAGCAGTGGCAGTGGCAGTGGCAAGTTGGCTCAATATGTTGAGCCAAATGCAGCGAGGCGTAGTTTTTTTAATAGAGTCATAACTTGGCTTCAACTAATGGCCACAACAGGGTATACTCTATACTCTACAGCCTGGCCAGACTTTGCTTAGCCATAACATAAAGCCCTCCCCTACCCACTCCTTGTCTCTTTCTCTCTGTTTATCCTTGTCCTGTTTTCTTTTTTCGTTCTGTTGTCTTTTTGTGGGCACGACTTTGGTTACAATTCAATTTGCAGTCGACGCTTTTCTTTTACCATTTTTTTTAGTGGTCTGCGGCTTTAAAATTTGTGCCCTATACCTACTACCAACTGGTTACAGCCACCTGGCTAGCGGCTTATATATGGGTATGTGTGTGTGTGTATGTATTGAAATTGTAGGGTGTTATGCCTTCTAGTTATGTTGCGCCTCTTATGCTCCAGCTCTGACTGTACCACAGGCGGTCCTGCTCTTTGTATAGAGTATGTATAGATCCCAGTGGACAATGTTTGAGGCTGGAAACAAGTTCTTTTTATTGTCTACACACTGTGCAGGGGGCATCATAATTGTCTTGGGCAAATGTTCGTGTAAAATTTTAATTGCTTTTTAGTGCAAACACTTGGAAAATTTGTTGCCTTACGCTTGTGTCTAACAAGGCCAAATGTCAAACATGTTAGCTGACGCTGATTGAAGATCACATGAAAATAGAAAAAGAAAAACAAATGAAACAGAAAATTCAAGTTTATATTTCAGTTTTAATTAAAGCCACATAACTCGCTTTTGTGTTAGCCACAAATATAGTCGTTTCATTGGACGTTAACAAAAGTTAAGATAAGTTAACCCGCCATAATGCAACTTAACCACAGCCACAAAATGTTAGCCAGGCGACAAGTTCACCTTTTAATGAGGCAAAAGAGTTGAGTTGCCACATAACGAGGCTATTATATGGCA
The DNA here is from genome assembly GCA_037044455.1 of Zygothrica quintamaculata. NCBI lineage: Eukaryota > Metazoa > Arthropoda > Insecta > Diptera > Drosophilidae > Zygothrica > Zygothrica quintamaculata. Next base: position 26,322 of record JBAMBS010002461.1, on the reverse strand, counting down.
TTGTGTGAGCCAGAATACAGACATTTTGGGTAACAGGACATTTAACAGGACTTGTGGCTTAGCGAGAGCTTAGCAGACCCTTAAAGAGAATGCCAAAATCCTTTCTGTAGCTTTATTGTTATTTTAATTGGAAAACTTAATGTCAGTCGAGGGAAATTGAGGGAAACTTCAGTTCAATTAGTGGACTTTAATTGATTTAAGGCACTTCCTCCTACACTCTACATATATTTAATATATGTTTTAGTAAAAGATTTAAATTTTAATAGAAAATATGAGAAAAAAGAAATAAATAAAAACTCATTGAAAGCGCACCACAAGAATTTGTTACCTGTGAGCTAAGCATCTAAAAGGTATCAAAAAAAAAAAAAAATGAAATATAATAATAAAACAACCAAGACTAAACTACCAAAACTATGCAACACCACACACACACACACATACACATACAGACATGCCAGGTGTTGGTGCAGGAAAATACTGAAGAAGGACTAGCATATAAGGGTAAAGGACTAACCGCAAGCTTGCCAGCTCGTTCCTAAAGTAGCATTTTATTTTCACTACAGTTGAGCTGCAGTTCTGTCTCTCGGTGTGTGTGTGTGTGTGTGTGTGTGTGTGTGTTTAAGTGGGAAGTATGTCTAGAGTGTGTTGTGTATGTCTGTGTGTGTGTGTGTGTTGAGAGTGTGCTGGTCGTCCCGCCCTATATGTGAAATTGTTTTATAGTTGCCCAGGAACGGTCAGTCAGTGCGAAAGCAAGAAAAATTTCACCAGAAGTTGCACCAGAACTTAGACGAAACTAAAATACCCTTTTGCCTTAGGAGATATAAGTTTATTTAAGTAAAATACATTTTGTATGTATATTTATATTATATTTATTTATTTACTTATTTAACTTTTAATAATTTAATTATCTAATTTTAATTTTTTATTTTTTATTATTTTAGTATTTTATTTATATTTTTTATTATTTTATTTTTATTTTTTATTATTTTATTTTTGTTTATTTAATTTTTATTTATCTTCTTTAATTTATTAAATTTTATTTATAATTTTTTTTATTTCTTTTCATATTGTTAATTCATTAATTTTATTTTTGCTTTTTTATTTTATTTCTGTTTTTTTATTTATATATTATATTTTATTTATATATTTTATTTTATTTATATATTTTATTTTATTTATATATTTTATTTTATTTATATATTTAATTTTATTTATATTATTTATATATTTTTTTATATTTTATTTTATTTATATTATTTATATATTTCATTTTATTTTATATTATTTATAAATTTATTTTTATTTTATTCTATTTTATTCTATTTTAAACATTGTTAAGGAATCGGGATACTCTTAAAAGGATCATAGTAAGGGCGTTGAGCTTGTTTATGGCAAGCTCGTTGGGGCTAAAACGGATGTGCCTTTAAGTTGTATATCCGTTGCTTTATACTATAAATGTGTATGTGTGTGCGTTTGTATATGTGTGGAGAGGAAAGGGAGGGAAAGTTTTTGAGAATGCAGTTTTATGTTGAAACGTTTAACAAAGCACCGTAAATTGCATCAGACTAGCAGTTAGAAAGCAACAGAACCTTAAACCAAAGTCCTTACTCTTTACTCCTTAGATAGATAGATATATATATATATATAAATATATATTTATATATTTATATATATCTGTTACGATATGAGACTTAAGTGAAGCCAGGTTAAACATTTTATTGAGGTTTTTATTTGCTATTCCATTTTTGTGAGATGCATGAAAAGTTTTATTGTAGAGGCAATAGATAGCCTATGGTCTATGGTGTATGGTCTATGGTCTCAACCTGCTGTGAAATTAGATTATGTTGGGCTTTTGATATTTCGATAGTGGTAAAATTGTGGTAAATATGACAAGAGAATAGAAAATACATGTGGTTACAGGATACTCAAGGATGTTGGCTCTCAGTTGATGAAATTTGTGGTGAATTTTATGCTATAAATAAGGATGCTTAACTTAAGCTACAACAAACACTTTTCGAACATGCGTTCAAAACAGTTATAAAGCTATATTAATTACTGTAAAATAATGCCTTAATTAACTGGTAAATCAAGTCTTTCAATCTGATTTTATATTTCCCATTGCAATGAAGTTATTATAAACTTAAGACAAACATGAAAATATCTGATAGAAAAACCCTGTTTAAGCTTGATAGAGTCATCAATATCTCAATATCTATAAGCCATATAAAGCGTCTGCGCAACAAACTTTAATTAAAGTCATCAGTGGCTAGCAAAGAGTGTGTAGAGAGAGAGAGATGGGGTGAGGGGATTGTTTTTAATTAGAAGTCAGGCTGTGGGGAAATTGCATTTGATTCGACGATAGGCGTTGCTGTGTAAATATAGCTATGCTTGGTTTATAGGCTGACACGCCTACTTTAAAGTAGGCGTATGTGGTCATTTTTCGCACTGTCTCTATTCTGCCCCTCTCTCTCTCTCTCGGTCTTTCCGCTTATGTATCTCTTTCGCTATGTGTGCTTGTGCAAATAAGTAATTATTTGGCTTAATAAGTCAATGGGTTGGCAACCGGTTGGTATTTTTGCACTGTGTCTTGACGCTTGACTGTTGATTGCTCTGCCTGGCTAATAGAATTTTCGCCATTGCCCTGCCCCCTCCTTCGCCTGGGTTTCGGTCCACCAAACAGGCAAAGCAACTTTGCTAAATAGTCCGCATAAAAGTTCTACGCAACAAAGTTGAAGGCACAAAGTAAATGAAGCCGCCATCGTCGTCGTCGTCGTCGTTGCCGTTGTTGCCGCAGCCTCAATTTAAAATTAAGCTCATGAAAAGTAGTTAACCTCACGCGGGTTGCGGCCAAAGCCACCCTAAAAAGCTACTACCAAAGCCAAAGCCGTTAACTACAGCACAAAGTCAACGGCGACGGCAACGACGACGGCGACGACGTTGAAAGCAACTGGCGAAGGATTGGTCCTTGTTCGCATTAAAGTAAGCATGAAATTAAAGCTAACCCCAAAGGCGACTTGCAAATAAACTGCACTCTCTTCTGCTCACTGTATAAGCTAATGGTTAGTTGTGGGCGTTGGCCGAAAAAGGGGGCGTGCACTGCAGAGGGGCAGCAGAAGGTTGGCGCAATGTTGTTGCATCAAATTAGCAGCTATGTTGACTATAAAAAAAGGGAAAAGGAAGAGCGGAATTTTGTTTTTATTTTCAACTGTTGTGTTTTGGCAACAACGGCAAGAAGACAAAGCGCCAACAAATACAAAAGCTGTTTAACTTGATACACTGTAAGAAAAGTTTACTTACTTCTCAGCTAAACTTACTGTAGAAATTGAATTCTCAGTCTGTTTGCAACTGCTGCTACCACCTACAGTTTATGCCAATTATTATATCTAATCCTAGTTTCTGCCTCTACTTTTCTCTCTGTGTAATGACCCAAAGTATTTAAGATTCACGTCTTATAGTTAAGCTGAAGTGTTGCTTTGAATCTCTACAACTTTTCTATCTAAACTTATACGTTTTGTCTTTAATTTTGTTGCTATTTTCTTTATGTTCCTTCCACTCTCTCTCTCTCTCTGTTTTCTTTTCTGCTCTTTTTTTTGATATCATTTCGCAACCCTCACAGTAAAATATATAAGAATGGAGGGAGTCAAAACGAATGACGTTCATTTCCTTTTCCCACGTCATGCTATTCATTTAACATCTTCTCGGTTTGCGTTTTATTTTTTTTCCTCCTCCTGCTCCTCCCTATCTTTCGGTTTTTCCTTCTGCTGCTGCCTTTACTGCTATGGCATGGCTTCAATATTACAACACCCAAAGGTGTAATTGAATCAAATGAGCAAAAATTTCAGATTACTTCAAAATGTTGAGCATGTTACAGCACGAACAGTACGACACGAACATTCATGTTCTGCTCCAGCAATCAGTGGCAGGATGTGGCATCAAGGAGGCTCTTAAATGCAGCAGTAGGCAGGCTGCAGGGTTCAAAGTTGAGGCCTTTCTGTGTAGTTACTATACTATTCGTGTAGGAAGTTAATAAAGAATTGTTCATTGAATGTTGAATTTAGTTGCAAGGACACTGTTCCTTGCTTCAGGTGGTTAATAATTGAAGACACAAATGAGTTGCAACTGTAAGTTGCGACAAATCAGTGAAAGTGTTAACCACAGGCGTCTCTTACATCCGGCAAGGATGTGCACTATAATGCATGATTGCATCTACTTAAAGGGTCGAATGAGGGGGAGGGGAAAAGGCAGCGCAGGAAAATACTTTTTTACGCACATATGCACAGTGGAATGCCTTGAAGCAAATATTAAGAGACAGAATTATGAGAGACAGAAAAAAGGACGAAAAATGTGGCATTTAAGCTGCTTTTGCCAAGGGTTTCTGGCAGGACTTGAGGTTGTTTGGTAGCAGGACTAGGTGGGGCAGGGTATAGGTAGCGTCAGTCTGGTGATTTATGTGCACTGTTGAAGGTTCAAATAAGCGTTAAGTTTTCATTTCCGCTGGCGCCGCTGTGAGACGACCAGCAGCAGGACTAGAAACCAGGACCAAAACCAGCAGCAGTAAGAGTAGCAGTAACAGTTAGAACAGCAGTAGCAGCAGCAAAAGCAGCAGCTAAAGTGAAATATCTGTAGAAAAATGAAACTGAAAAGAAATATTGTTTTTTGTATATATTTTTGCTCAGAGTTTTCTGGTTTCTGCATTGAAAATGGGGCAGAGGTGGCATGCAGTGGTCGCATGAGTGGAAGGGAGGGGAGGGGCAGCCAACAAAGCGCCACATTATTACAAAACAAATTAAGAGAAATGTTAAAACAAAGCACATGGAGCCAAGTTGAAGTTCAAGCGGATTTAGTGGCAAGAGCTGCCGCTTTTGCTCCACTAAGCTGCTAGAAAATAAATTACAAATATTTTTCGCCTTTCCCTTTCCTCTACTCTTCTGTACATATATATATATATATTTTCTTAACATAAATACCTTACAAGCAGGTGAAAGAAAGAATGAAAATTGTAAACTGTTAACTTGAGGAAATGAGCTTTGTTGTTGGGTTCAATGGCCATTTGAATGTTTTAGTTGAAAATTAAAATCTTAAAAGGAAATGTCCATGCTTAAGCTGCTCTTGCTACAAGCATTAATATCAGTAGCAGCACCATCAGCAGTAGCATCAACAGCAGCTGCAATAAATTAAAAGCAAATATTTCTCATTAAAATATTTTCTACACTTTTTTCTCTCTCTCTCTCTGTATCTCTTTGCAACAACTTCAACCCTTAAACTTAAACTGCTCTAAAGTAATATAGAACCTTAATCAATGTTGATCTGCCGCATAATACAGTTACACATATATATATATATATATATATATATATCTGTTACAAACACACACACACACATACTTAACATACATACATTATTTATAGCGCTGGCAGACGCTAGAGTCTTTGCTCTGCTCTCTAGTACCCAGCGTTATACGCGGCGTATACGTAATTTATCAAACATAACAACGGCAATTAATTTGTGCACTGCCTTCAAGCAGCTTCAAAATAAACTTTTATAAATCAAATGTAACGAGCGTGTAACCCAATGCACAGGTATGAGTAAAGCAAGCAACCCCACACAGAGGATGGTAACACCCAACACCCACCACCTGCCTCATGCCTCATGGCTCATGGCTGATGCCTCATGCTACAAGCGGCAACTTTTCAAATAAAACTCAATGGAAAAATATTTACAATTGGGCGTCGCATTGCTTGTGTTTGGCAGTCGTGACTTTGGCTTTGTTTTTAACTGCTCTGCTCTGCCGGGCAGACGTGGCGTATGAGTTATTTATTTTTGAGTTATTGGCATTTGAAACTTGTGCTTTTCCCGTGGTGGGGGATGCGGCGAGGGGCTCTGTTTCAACTCGAGTGTTAATGCCTGTTTATACTTTGTCTGATACTTTTACGCTCTGCCTTCCTCCCCCTCTCTCTCTCTCTTTGTCTCTTTCTATATATAATACTGGGCAAAGCTTTAAATAGGTTTTTTTTTTTGTTAATCAGAGTTTAATCAAACAATAAGCTGTTTAAAAGTTTTTTATATCCATCTGTATAAGCAGCAATGAGAATAATATAATGGAGTTCACCATGGCAGGTATAACTGTGCGTTGCAAGGTGTATAGACCCATGACCTTTAGTCTGATGGGGTTACGCAGCAGCTGCAGCTGAAAGCCCTCAAACTGTAAGCGAATATAAGGAAAATATATTAATCCTGATCGAAATTATATATATATATATATATATACATATAAGTAACACTTACCGCCAGCTCCAATCGCTTGTCCAAACCCGCAGCAAATGTTGTGCTCTCCCCCAGCACCTTGATCAGCTTTCCATGCAAGTCCAGCACATAGTAGATAATGGAGTAGGTTATATGCATATCGCCTAGATAGCAGATGATGGCACCAAGTAGTAATAGATTATACCAGCTGAAGAGTGTGAGTACTAATTGGCCGTATTTGAAGGCACAGAAGGTATAGTAGACACCAGATATAAGTGTCATATAGGCAATGACACTCGTACACAAGGTTTGAAGTCCAAAGACCTGCGACATGCCCGTGACAACTGCTTGCAACTGATGCTGCAGCTGGGCCAAGGTATCTAGGCGATCTGCCAGTTCACAGGACTTCAGTATACGCACTCCTTTGCCTGCATTCAATTGCAGCATATGTGTGGCACTCAGTATATATCTCAATTCCTGTATAATCAGTACATAGTGTGCATGCACATGGACCATGGCATAATAATATTGACTTAGTATAACGTTCAGCAGAGAGGTCATCATATGAAGCGTAACGGCACTAAGGGTCACCTCCACTGTTAGTAGTTGCTCTTGTTTGTTGCATGTGAAGAGCATATGTATTGCCTCAGTCAAAGTGCCACTGATGCATTTACTGATGACGCCGCGTCGCATCAAACGCAACACCTGCGGTTGTTGCAGCAGCAGATGACGAAATTTGGCCAGCAAATGTATAAGTTTTCGACGTTGCCACCAGCGGCTGCAGAGTGTAACAAATATGCATGTAATTTGCAGCAGCAACACTATTATGAATACATATTTATGTAGTGTATTTGTGTGTAACCAAAACAGATTCCAAATTTGGCTAAAACCAAAAACTGGTACCAAACTGAAGAGCAACATATTCATTATGGCCGCATAGAGCGTTGCTTGCCAGGTGATTCTAGTGCGGAATGTGTTGGTATCCACCTCAAAGTTGATGACACCCAGAAAGCGACCATAATAATAGTTAATACGCAACAGTAGCCTGACCAGGTCAAACATATTACCAATACTAACTTGGTCTTATTGTGGGTTTAGGCCAAGTAATGAGCAGTTGCTTAAGCTGATGAGATTTGACGGATAGAACGATAGGCGGCTAATGAGCTGAGGGCAAGATAGCAGATTGAGTGGGTATGCAAAGGCTACAGTTATACTTTTTGGTAACTACAGTGAGGTCTGGCATAGGTGGACAGCGAACGTTGTGCGCTGCAGAGAAGTGTGCAAGGGGAGAGCACCTAATTGAATGGTTAGTCTAAGTGGTGTGTACGCGTGTTATTATGTGTTCTTTAGCAGAGGTTTTACTGTACTTGTTAGGTTAAATCTATGTTAGCAGTTGTACATTAGCCACTTGGTTAGCCTAATGCAAAGTTGCAGCACAAATCCGCTTACTCTTTGGGTCTATCCGCTCTCTTCTTGCGCTCCCTTTGATTGCCAACATATCGATAAAAATATATGTATATATATATATATAAAGATAATACCCTAAAAACTGTGTATATCGTATAGAAAAAACAATATATACATATATATATATATATATATTTGTATATTTCATTTAATATAAGAACCTAAACCAATTATTGCAACAAAAACGTGCAAGTTTTTGGCCATTGTGTTTGGACCAACAGTTTATCCGTTTATCGCATCAAATGCAATGCGCCAGGCAGGCAGCATTTTTGCTATGATTTGCATTTAAGTGGTACAAAAATGATCATAAAAACCATACAAAACATGCATATGTATATTTATGCACACATACACACGCACACACACATTGAAAATGGCCAAACAAAAGGCATTCAATTAAAATTTGTACTGTTTGCTGCGTTTGGTAAAACATTTAATAGAATTTACGCAATTAATTTCATTTTGCAATATGCAAACAGCAGCAAATCAGTGTATATATATATATATATATCGGATATATATATACACACACATATATGTATATTTGCATTGGTATTTGTATGACACAAAAAGCAAAGAAATTAAACAGAGCAATCGATTTATATGCCATATTTGAGTACTTTTATTTTGAGTACTTTGAGTACTTTGAGTACATTCTCATGCAATTTATAAAGGCAACAAAAAGCGTTATATTAATGGCAGATATATGTTGGGTTTTTTGGCAGTTAAATGAATATATATTTTGGCCAAATTACAAACACTATAAACTGGGCCAAATGGCCATAGATAAAAACCAAATTTGTTGTCAGTTTGTTGTGTTCAATGGCCATCGAACTTCAATCTGAATGATGATATATATTGTTCAGTTATATAACATATATTATGCTATAACTTAATTTAGGTCAATAGCGGCATATTTAAAGCATATTTAAGCCATATATTGTATCAGCTTATAGCCAATCTTTAAACGGATTTATTTTATGTTAACAAAACACACAGACAGAAGGAGTTGCAGCTGAGATTTTTATCTTTATAGAGCGCTAACAGCTAACAGCTTGTTGTGTACTTGCAACGTGCCACCTGCTGCTGCTGCATCAACTTGATTACTTTGCCTCAGGGCAAGCATGCTAGCAAGTCATCAATCAATCATTGCATACATATATTGAAGTAAAAGCAGATACTTTAATTAAAGCCAACAAAAGCTGATGCCGCATTATGCATCACAATTCGCTATATATAAATCTTATGAGACGCATTTAAAATGTTAAATTAGTTAAATGTCACTTTCGCTTTTAAGCGAAATTCTTCTTCTTGTTGTTGTTGGCTGTGTGTTGTTTGTTGTTTGTTGTGTGTGTGATCAAAGTGATGAGCCGACAGCGAACGCAAAACACATAAATTATCGCTGGCTAAGCAGCCACAGACAGGCGAAAGGGTTAAAGTGTTGCTGCTGTTGATGGTGTGGCGAAATGTTGCACATGTGGCAAGCAACAACATTGACATACTTCAAAGTGTTTGCAGACAGCATTGTTGCTACATTAAGTGGGCTTAAGAGGGTGCCGACAGAGGGGCTGGCAACGGGGGCATATCAAGCAGCTGAAATCGTTTTGATTTCGATTTCTTGCAGTGTATAAAAAGTGTTGCAGGTTATGGCATATTATACATATTTGCAACGCTTTGACAAAGTAGATATGAGTACGCAACAGCAGCAATAGCAGCAACAGAAATTGTATGTGTATTTCTATGCACAGCTGCAACTGCTGCTGCTGCTGCTGCCGCTGCCGTTGCAACAAGGCAAAGGCGCCACTGCGCATAAAATTAAATTCCTTATCGCCGGCGCCCTGTGGAAGGAAAAAAAAAGAAAAACGAACATATTTTGCATTTGCAACGTCTGGCAATTTGCAACAGCAACTGTTGCTGGTTGCTGCTTCGCCTCAGTAGACCCTGACCAGGCTTAGCCATGGCTTAAATCGACAACACGGCAGCACCGCATGGGTTTAAGTTTTCAAATTGCATTTCTCTCTACGCTTCTTGCCAGGAATTTAATATAAACTTTAAGTTAACAACTTTTACTATACAGATATATATATTTATATATATCTATTTGCAACTGTGCAACATTTTCATAATGAGCAACAGTTATTAGTTGCTCTTTGGTTTAGTGTCTGAAAGTTACTCCAAAAGGAACTTTAAAACAAACCTAAAATATTTCAATCAAAAAACTTTCCTTTACTTTCCTTCCAGTTAGTTGCTCCTTTAACCACATATTTCCCACTCTGTTATAGCCAGATTCATAAATCTCAGCTGCTACTGCACCCACAACTAATTTCGACTCAATTAATTAACTACACACACTCATACACACTCTCGCTATGAATATGAATATCTACCAATTTCGAATAACAGTTAGTATTCGCATTCATTGGCGGTTAACTTGTTGGCTGTTGGCTGTTGCCTGTTAGCTGGCTGTTGGCCAAAAGTACAAGTGTACTTGCAATTTGGCCAGCGGCGCACTGTGCACTGGCAGCAACTGACAGGCCATGGCTAAGATTTAAGTGTTAGGCGACTGGACCAAACTGCTAATTGGAGGAACAAATTCACATACAACTTGTATATATCCCTCGCCCCTTCACCCTCTGTCTTTCTTTCTGCCGCTTTTCCCTTCTTTCTTTTTATTTTCCTATACTGAGCATCATTCGCACACTTGGCATAGATTTTGTGGCAGTCTATTGGCCACTTGGCAGACATCTCTTGCCAATTGTATCGATAAAAGTTGCAGCTGGTTGGTGGCTTGCCCCTACGGCCAAATACCATATATATATACTCTATTGACCATGGCCAATAAAATGGTTTGCATGCATAAATCCTAAGCTGTTTGTGGCCCAAAATCATAGCTATAACTGTTTACCATTTATTTACTATTTATTGGTTACTTCCCTCTCCTCTCCTCTCCACATTGGCAGCGCATATTTTGTGTGCTAATGTGCTTATCATTTGCCAAAATATTGATAAAGAGAAAGTGATAAACTTGACAGCAAAATGTAATAAATATGTGCAAAAATAAATAAACTGATTAAAAGAGGTTTTATATCGATTTGTTATTTACTCTTACTGATGATTTGTTATACCTTTTCAACATCATTTCAGCTGCAACTTTTAGCTGCAACTGTCAGTAGCATTTGTGATAGTTTTAAATAATGGGTTCAAAACAAAAGGTGAACAGTTTCTTTTTTAATTTTACTTCAATAGGTCGAAGTTGTTATTTCCCCACGTTCCCTACTTTTCCCTGCTTTTCCATACTTTTCCCTTTTTCCCTACTTTTCCCTACATTTTCTATAGATTCCTGCTTTTAATATGCCACACCTGTTTTATGTATAAAAAACAATTTCTGCATTCCAACTGATGCATTCAACTGATGCTTTAGTTAATGTTGTTGGGAAAGGTTAAAGTTCACATAGAATTAACCTTACTTGAATAGAGTTATATACATATCATTACATATATACATTATAATTGGTATATATGTATTTCATTCGTACTAAAATCAATTAAAAAAGTGTAGAAGTCAAGGAATTTTCTTGAACAGTTTTAAGTGGATTTTAAATAGAAAAAATGAATAGTGGGAAAAAAGGGGAAAATGGGGGATGGGAGGAAAATGGCTTGAGATAATAATTACAAGAAAAGCAAGCAGAAAATATATAGGCAAAAAATCATTTAACGGGCAGCGGCAGCATATCAAAACTTTTGCGTAAAACCCATTTAAACTTTTCAACAACTCATGCCGAGGCGGTACACGGTGGATGCAGTGCAGCAGAATGCGAAGGAGGTGGTGGGGGCAGAGGGAGTAGGAGGAAGAGTAACAGCAGCAGAAGCAGCAGCTGGTAAAGGCAAAAGCAATCTGCGTCTGACAGCCAAACGTTTATTAAAACAGCAAAAAGACGACCCCCAAATGGATGGAAGTTGCTTAATGTTGTTGTTGTTTTTGTTGTTGTTTCTGTTGGTTGTTGCTAGTTGTTGTTGCTGCTGCCTGCTTCCTTTTGTTGTTGTGCATGAGACATGATGTACATGACGATGACGTTCGTCTTTGGCCAGTTTTGTGTGACCGACCAGGCCTAGACGTAACACGAAACTTTTCCACGGCTCACTTGATGCTTGATTAAAGCTTCAAAATCTGCTCTTCCTCTTGCACGCTTACCCACTTGAGTGCATATTTAAAAGAAGAAGAAGAAGTAGAAGAAGAAGAAGCAGCAGCGGCAGCAGAAATGAAAGAAAAGAAAAAGAAATGAAAAAAATTGAATTGAAGTGAAGAGTGAAGAAGACTAGAGTAGAGTCGCTGCTTGGCATTCAGTTGCGTCTCCATTTAAATGTTCATTTGTTATGCTGTCGACGAACGTACGTAGTTGATAATAATAATGATGATGATGAAGATAAAGATGGAGATGAAGGATGGAGCATGAAGTTGAAGATGATGATCATCATCTGTGTAGTAGCAGCACAACTGCTGCTGCATCGTGAGTTTTGTGTGGCGCGACTTTGTTCAATGTCTTCTGTGTGCGTCTTGTGTCTTGCGTCTTGTTGTTGCTGTTGTTGTAGGTGCCACTGGGCTGCCTGGCAGGCTGACTCGTTGGCTGGTTGGCTGGTTGGTTGGCAAGCAGCCAACAAGTGTCTTCAAACACCACTTTCAGTGCCAGCTGCAGAGGCGCCGCCGGCGTTGTCTTCAAGTGTGACCGCACCAACAAGACACAGACATTCAGTAGTTCATTCCAAGTGGCTGCCGGTTCTTTGCATGCAAATTACTTTGGCCACAATGTTTTGATTTTATTTCTTATATATATATATATATATATATTTTTTTTTTTTTTTTTTTTACAATTTCATCAACAGAAGCAACAGCAACAGCAATAGCAGCAGCAATTCCCTAACGCTCTGCATTTGTTGGCTGGTTATAACGAAACTGAAGTATTGGCCAGTTTAAGAAGCAGTTTGTGCGTGGGCTTAGACCTACAAGTAGTTGTAGCTATTGTTGTTGTTGCTGTACTTACTGTTGTTGTAGTTATTGTTGTTGTCCTCATTGTTGTTGTAGCTGCGTGGGCCACTTTGAAGTACTTTCAGTGCGTGATGTGTATGGAAATGTGTGGCAGACATATGGCCTGAAGTATCGTAACTAGTGGCAAGTTAAGTGAGTTATGCATAGAGTGTTGCTTGCCACAAAAGTGTGCCAAATGCATTTCTAACTTTGCTTTTATATAATGTTATGTATTACATCAGCATATGATGTAAATTACATACTTCTATGCTCAAACTTAACTATCTTCTGGAGCCACCTGCCTGTGGCTGCCAACTGCTGTCCATGCCACATCCGCCCAACTAATCCTATGCGTAACAACAACTGGCAGAGAGCAGAAGAAAAAATGTGCAAAAAGTGTGTTCAGAAGCAACAATAAAGAGTAGGAAATGACAGACATAGAAACTGCGCCTACCTATTTGTAATTTTCCGCGCAAATTCCAACAGAATTTGCAGCAGCAGCTTCAGTTTCTTATGGGCTGTTTGAGCTGTTCTTGACTACCCAGTTAAGAAATACCAGTTACCATCTACTATATACCAGTTAGTAGTAGCTACCAACGTGTAGTTGCCAGTTACCAGTTACCAGTTTCCCAGGCTAAAGAGAAACGCATGATCAAATGTCACAATCAATTTCAATTTGGCGCTCGAATTGAGCTTCGTTAGCGGCAGCTGAAAGCTGAAAGGAAAACGAGCTGACTGCCTGCCTGCCACTTTGATACGTTGCCAGCCAAGTTGAGACGATGCTACAATGCAGTACTTTAAGCCAAAAGCTATTGCCAAAGTAGAAGCAGTAGAAGCAGTAGAAGCAGCAGCAGCAGCAGCAGCCAAAGTCGTTGCATGCCACTTTTTCTAATCAACCAAATCCTGCAACAGTAGCGCCTGTAATTTAACTAATTTGTAACTGTGTGTGTGTGTATGATTGTATATATATATATATATATATTGTTGCAATTGACTCTATGCTAGTATATGTGTGTAAAACTTGTTGCAATTGTCTCACGTTGCCAGCTCGCAACTTGCAACTGACAACTTGCAACTACGTATGTCAACTATGTGGGCTAACCAAAATGAAATTGCAAATTGTTTATTGCTTGCCTCAACGATTCATCCAAATATAGACGCGAATTTATAACATATATATACCCAATGTACCCTGTAAAAGTGCCCTATAAATGTACCCTACAAATTTACTCTATAAATGTTCCCTTCTATATATATATATATCCTTCGATGTATTAACTACTGTATATACACCAACTTCTGCCTTTCACTTAGATTTTGCTATGTGTATTCCTTGCTGTATATACTCTGTTTTGTATTCCCTTCCATGTATACCCTATAATATATACTCTATTATATAAACTCTATAATATATCCCCAACCATATTTACCCTTCTATAGAGACCATTCTTTATTTCTTTTCGTTTATTCCCTTCCATATATACTCCTCCATTTATAGCCTTCTACATATACTCTTCCATATATACCCTTCCATTTAAAACCTTCCATGTACACTTGCTTATCTATTCTACTATCTATAGCCTACTATATGAATCCAATAAATATATTCCAGTTTATATACCCTACATTATATGGTCTAGCTATTCCTTAATGAGATCTAATCATATGACAGTTGAACTTGCGGCTTCTGTTTCAGGTTTCGCCAAGTAACTCTCATAATATACGACTAAAGCAATACACTATCTTTAAGAATGTTACAAATGTAATAGGGAAACTGAGCAACCTTTCAGTTATGGAGTACTTATGAATTTCGTTACCATTTTAAAGTAGTTGTTGACCAAATCGGGATGTGGCTAGTGGGCTAAAATGTTAATATGAGTATCGATAGTGGAATTGTTATGAGAAGTGCGCTTGCCTCCTTTGCCACGCCTTTTAGGGAGTACAATCAAATGTCAATTATGTAGATTTTATACAGTTTCAATAGAAGAATACTTAAAAAACTCCTTTCTACTTACTATGTATATATATATATATATTTAGAGTTGATTCTATAGAATCTTTTGTGCTTTGTTTACCAACGTCTAGACGTTTATTGTAGTTGTTTGTGGCGTTGGCATTGCCTTTGTTTTTTTTTTTGGTAGTTGGTAGTTGTTGGCCGAAACGGATAAAAGTGGTAAAGTGGCAAATGATTTCTTTGAAAGTGTTGCAAATATTGTTAGCTAACTATACAATAAGCAACACGATTCAAGTTGATAATTAGAAAATGCTTTTTCTTTAGCCAAAAAACTTTTGCAGTTTTTCCCTTTTTGTAGATATGAAGTGGAAAATGGCAAAAAGTTTATAATTATTTGCATTTGCTTTGAATATTACATAAGTTCTGGCTTAACTGTCTTATGATAAAGCATAATATAGCACAGAATTTTGCGTTGGATTTTATGCTTTCATTTCCTTTTATACCTCTTTCCCCCCTTTGGGAGTTGAGACACCTGTGCTGCAAATCTAACTACTTACAACAAACATTTACTGACAACCTACAAAGGCAACAGTAGAATTTGAAGAACTCTGTAAATAAGTTAAGGGTTACCCAACAGCTACAGACGAGTCAAGAGATAGAGAGAGATGAGTACAGGAAGAGAGAGAGAGAGAAGGGGGAGTTTGAGCGCATTTATCTGACAGTCGCTGGCATTTGCCACTGGGAAATCCCCATATGAATAATTACAGCACAGTCAGTTCATTTAATTTCACTTGCTGAAGCTACAGCTGAAACCCTTTTTGAGGGTTCAGCACAGAAAGCACATGAATGAAAATATTTAATGAAGAAATTTATAACAAACTTTCACAAAATGGCTGCAAAAGTTATAGAAGCAGCAGCATCGGCAGTGGCAACATTTTAAAAATTATGAACATTAAATGCAAATTAAGCTAATCAATTAAGCCGTAACGAAATGAGCCCTCAACATTGGCAACGCCTGCAAATGGCCAATGTGCCGTTAGAGTTCAAAGTACACGGCACAATTTGAAGTCGCGCAATTAGCCAAGAAATGAGTGCCACAAAGCTCGATAGACGTCACTTCGACAGGCAACAGACGACGGACGATAGTCGGGAACAACCCTTGTAAATGACCAACATTAATGTTAAAGGCAGCTTGTGAGGAGGGACTGGAAGAGAGGGGTAGATGTAGTTCCATTTATTGGCATGCAATGGCAACCCTTTTTCCCTTTCCTTCGAACTCTCTCTCTATATATATATAATAGGTCAGTGTTTCGCCAAGGAATTGCTTAAGCTATTAACCGTTATTCCACACTGAGTGCTGTGTACCGTTAACTTAATGATTCGATATTAATTTGGCAGCCAAGACAATAGTTCCTATGGCACTACAAATTGCTATCGATTAGAGAAGCACTGCAACAAAACGCTTTACTGGGGCACACAGTGCGTATGACTATTATACAAATAGTTTGATTCAAAGGTACTTAAATTGTATAGGTAAGGAGTTAATGGAGAGGGGCGTGTGCGTGTGGTAAGGGGTAGAACTTAACTACATGTCATTAGTTCAATGGTCAATTGTCTGTGTCCTTAGAGCGCACAAGGAGCAACTTATATACACAATTTGCCATTGAGTTCAAAGCAGTTGAAGTTGGCAACGTGTTTGATTGCTTAACCAACTGTCCAAATGTCAATTTATCAATGTGATTGCAAATCCTAATGGATTTAAGTAGGAGCCAGGAGCAGTAAGATCAGTATGAGGAAGGAGAGAGCAACTAAAGCTGTAGCAGAGCGTCTCCTAGTTATTGCCTTGGCAAAGGCTTATTTAAATTTAATTGGGCAAATAATAGTTATGGCCCTCGAATTGTAACCAAAAAATTGCACAATGAAATTTTAATGTGATGCCATCAAAACGAACTGAAAAATCAACAAGGCGGCCATAAAAATCCTGCCAAGAAATGGGCCTAATCAAATTAAGTACTAATCCTTGGGAGAAACCGCGAACAATTTAAAATGATTGTAAGTAAATTTCCCAAAACAATTAAACTGACACAACTTCAAATTTCCGTAAAGAAAGCAGACGAAAGAAAAAAACCTATAAGGAAAAACCAGATGTTTCAGTGAGAGAAAACAAAAGAGAGTAAGAGAGAGCCTGCGCAATCGCAGGGAAAATGTTAGCAAGGAATTTATTTTTATTGCATGCGAGAAATTTAGTTTTATCGCATGATTTTTACCTTAATTACTTTGGTTAGAACTTTTGCATATGTGTGCGTGTATAGCTACATGTGTGTGCGTGTGTGAGTGTGTGGGAGAGTGCTTAGATTGTAACTTAGTTTGAAGATGGTCATAAAACTAAGCAAGAAGCCATAATGACTTGTCCCTCCCACACTCCTTTTTAGCTGGTTATAAGAACAACCAAACTAACCAACGATAATCCATTTACAAGGCAAAATTGCTGCATACACACACAGACACACATTCTTATATAGTTTGTAGTTTTTGTAGACAACAAGGTTGCACATGAGCTGAGAAATTGTTTTATTACCTCGTGTTGAGAGCGTGTTGACTGAAAACAAAGGTGCGCACAATAAATTACAATGTTACACGGAACTTGCTCTGAGCTTGGCATGTGAGTAAGGATTCAACAGGATACAATATGTATGGAGCAGAACATATGGGTATGGAGTTGGGTATTGAGTTGGCGATGGAGTGGGGAACGGATTCGGGAAGGAACCTGGGCAGGAACTTGGGGACGACAATGGAGACCCCTTTGGGAAGGTCTTGGGAGAGAACTTGGGAGTGACTTGGGTTGAATATACAGTATGGTAACGAAGACTACTTGGGAATGTAGCTGGAGCCAAAATGGGGAATGGACTTGGGAACGGCAGTGGTGACGCTTTTGCGGACAAAGTTGGGAACAGACTGTGGAAGGAGCTTGAGGACGGCAAGGGACACGTTTTTCGGGGCGAAGCGTAGACGTCAGAATATATCTAGAGACAGAGTGGCAGATGGACATAGGAATGGAGACGAAGACGAATTCGGGAATGGAATTGGGAATGGCAATGGAGATGCTCCTGGGGACGGCCACAAAGGGCCGGAAGTCGGCCACAAGCGTTACGTTAATGAAAAGGATTTTAAGTCATATGTTGGCTTTGGCCAGCGCTCCACTCCTCTGCTCTTCTGTCCACTGCATAGTTTAGCTCTACTTTGGTTTTAGCTGCTTTTTTTTTTGGGCGGGGGGCTTTGCAACCTTACTCATATTTTTGATATGCACTTGAAATGACTTTACCCTTGAGCTTATTTAATATTTAAAGGCATGTCCATTCAGTTGATAGAGCAACTCAACTCATTGCTCAACCTTTTCCATATGCGCTTTGATGTCATATCCCATCCATTAGTTGAGGTTTAGACTTTGCATAAACAACTAAGTAAACGCCAAGTTCATTAGAAAGTGTCGCTTTGTCACCAGCAACAGCTCAACAACTCATCAGCACAACTCGTCCTTTAGTTCATCTCGTCCTTAGCTCAGTTGCTGTTGGTGGTTAGCTGTTAGTTTTGTGGTTAGTTTCTGGGTGGTAGTTGCTGCAGTTGGTATGACGATATGGTTATGTCTGGCGGCTTTTTTGACTGAAGTGAAAGTGTCATAAAGCAGAAAGGTTAAAGTTTTATGTGGGTGGCAGGGTTGCTGTGCATTTTAGAGTAGTTTTAACATTAAACATAGTAAACTAGGCAACAATGACAACAATAACAATGACAAGCACAATTTGATGTCAAATATGTTTGGAAGGTATCGTTATATATATATATATATATATATACAAAATTTATAAATTTTTGTCCTAAAACAATAATACTTAAACGGAAACAGTAACGGAGCAAAACGAAACAAAAAGAAACGATACAAAAGAGTAGACAAACTCTTGCTTAGATAATTAAACTTATTAATTAAATGGGCACCATAGTTAGCTCAATGCAGAAGCCAGCGGGATTTGTTAGTATGGATACACCTCAGGCACAATTTGTACAGGATACGATTAACAATCATAAAGTTGTTATATTTAGCAAGTCCTATTGTCCTTACTGTAGCATGGCCAAAGAGCAATTTCGTAAGCTTAATGTAAATGCAACTGTTATTGAGCTGGATTTACGTCCAGATGGCGATGATATACAGGCTATACTGGGCGAGTTGACTGGAGCTCGGACTGTGCCACGTTGTTTTATCAATGGTAAATTCATTGGTGGTGGCACAGATGTAAAACGTATGTACGAACAGGGCTCATTGCAACGATATTTTCAATGAATCTATGGACCAAAAATTAATCAATGAAATTTTTTGTTTGTTGGAAAATCTTAAGGTTTTGCAGCTGCAATTACATTTAAGTTTGTTTTTTTATTATGTTTTATTTCAAAATTTATTAAATTTACTTTAAAAAACAAAACTAATATTTACAGTTATAATTTAATTCTTACAACAACCGAAAGCACTTTAAAAAATATAAAAACAAAGAGAGAGAGAAAAGAGAGTAGAGAATATAAAGCAAAACAAGAGCTACAGTTGTTGAGGGCAATCGATAAGCCAAATTACGCATACGACACGTGTGCATATTGTATTATTTGAATGCTACACCTGCAAGAACAACAACAACTCTTAACAATTTAATGTGACAGTAAACTAAATTCGAGATTGTGTAAGCAATTTTGAAACAATTTACAAAATGTCAACAAATTACAGCAATTTTCCACAGCACAAATCCAATCAATTATTTTGCCTTGGCGCAGCGATTTAAACTTGCACTCGCACTCTTTCTATTTTACTCTATGTCTCTCTTTCTCTTTCCTTCAAGCAATTGACTTTTGACTTTCAAATAAAATCTAGACACACAACGCGGCGTATGCGTGTTATAATGTGCTGCCTTTAAATGGTTTTTCATGCAAGTTTAATGCATGGACTTTAGACTACAAGCTGACCCTGAGCAGTGGGCGTGTGTGTGTGAATGAGTGGGAATACCATATCAGCTTTATTTTCTTTTATTGTTTGTCAAAGTGACAAGCAGTACATTGTGAGTCCTTTTTACTGTGCCTGCTGCTGTTGTTGACTGAAATAATGTAGCCAGCTGACAGGATACCAAACAACCAGCAGCAGTCTGTCTACATTTAATATGCACAAAAAGAGCTGCGCTTCCGACACGCAGGTAAAACGCCGGCAATCCTTTATAAAAAATGCTTTTTTAAACCATCCCCAACCTTTCTGTACTTCCCCATTTCATAACCCCATCCCTTCTTATCCTCAGCCTAGGTGTACGCTTTAATTGTTTTCTCTCAGTTCGCCTTACAATCAGTTTTCAGTCCCTCAGGATGCAACAACTTAAGCATCATATTGAGCAGATAAAGGCCTTTATTGTTGCTGCAACTCTTGCCAGGCTTTTGTATTGCATAAATAAAGTGAGCAGCACCATCAACAACAACAACAACAGGAGCACAAGCAGCAGCAGCAGCTTGGATCAACGTTTCAGTTTTATTCTTTCCCTTTGCTTTCTTTTACTTTGCATTCAGTTGATGCAACTGCAATTATTGAGCGCATAAAGCGCATTTAAGTTGTTATATTGTAGTTATTAATAAAAGCTCATCTTTTATTTTTTAATTTTTCAGCTACACACTCTTTCTCTATTCTTCTCTCTCTTTGGGGTAATTGCTGCTCTTCAATGTTGGAATTTTGTAATCAAAAAATGCCTCAAAAGCCACAAACGAGTGAAAAATCTAATAATAAACGCTTAATAAATCGTCTATCAAACAAGCTGACGCACAATGGATAATACATACATATATATATATATATACCGTATATATATATATATCTATATGATATATGGTCTAGCCAGTGTCTGGCTGTTACCAGTTTCAACTACAATTGGCATAGTTTTGGCCAAAAGAAAAAAAGCGTCGGAGCACAAAAGCTTTGCAAAGTTTTTATTAAAACCGCAAATCAAGCGAAGGGAGCAGCTAAAAAACCGGCTAAAAATTGCTATAAATTTTCTAGCTTCATTTTTTATATGAACTTCAAACAATGCTAATTGTGGGCGTGGCAATATAAAGGGTAAGTTGCATGCTTTAAATACCATAAAAATTACATTATAATTTGTTATTGTTTGACAAATAAATGAAGCTATTAAAGAGCTCTACAATATGTTTATAGTAGACAGGGTAAATACCCTGTAAATGGACTATATATATAGGGAAAAATATACTGTTGTATTTGGGTTAATTCGTAAGTCAAAACTACATGCAAGTTGCGTGAAAAGTGTGCAAAAGGGAACTGTTCCCAGTTAATCCAAATAAGACAGCAATTCACCTTTAACTTTAATAGAGGGTATTAGCACATAATTCTTATGATATTGACCATAAATCTGACCATGAAATGTTTGGCAGCTAATAACTGCATGCAATTGTGCATTAGCACATAAAACTTGCACGACAAAGTTGCATGAAAATTTAATAGCGCCACTAATTGAAGCAGATACGCAGACAGATAGATATTTAGTCAGACAGATAGTCAGACAGCTAGTTAGTATATATGTAGTGTATAATGTTATAATAAAAATGTAAATTACTATTCGTTCGTGTTTTTTTTTTTATTGAGTTAGTCAGAAGGAGAAGCAGCCGCAGTTGCAGCAAATTAAAAGCAGAGTTAACGCCAGCAGCTGGAAGAATTTATGTACAAGCAAAATGCTACAACAAAGTACCAAAAAAAAAATGAAGAAAAAGAAGAAGAAATAAACAACAACAAGTGAAGTATAATAAAATTATGAGCAAGCGTTGGATCGTAAAAAATATATCCATTGCAGTTGTTAATGCTGTTGGCTGGCAATACGAATATCAAGTACAGAAATACGACTTTTTATGCTTGATAAGTCAGACAGATAGCAAGAGACAGTTAAAAAGAGAGTGAGTAAGTGCGGGGGAAAAGGGGAAAGTAGAGAAAAGGTTTACTAGTGTATGCAACATTGTAATCAACTAAAGGAAATAAAGCATAGTTAAAGCCAGGCTTAGTAGTTAGCTACATACAAAGTAAGCAAAGGGAGAACAAAGGATAAGGCGAGCTCTATGAAAGGATATAAAAAGTTGTTAACTAGCATTTAATTATTATATTATTAATATGTTTAATAAGGACTTTAACACATTGCATGTCATCTGCTTGACAATCCTCTCTCTGTGTGTATATATAATTCACTCATACTTTAACATATTTCTATACACGCTATTCATGTGCAGACGCGCAGCGTGGTCAATGCTTCAACATAACTAACGCTATTTTTAATGCTCTTACCTTCTCAATAAAGGATAGGGGGAGGAGTGGTGTTGTGTAACTGGCCAATATATTTAACTAGCAGTGGAAAGCAACTCGAAACCTATAAGATATACTTAGCAGTAGCAGTAGTAGCTCTGCCATTACGCCCGTCTTTAGTTTATTTTCTATAATTGAACTTTTCTCAGACCAACCAAATTTGACATGTCAATTTATGTTACTCATATGCAGTATTCCCCCCTCACTGC
Source organism: Zygothrica quintamaculata (assembly GCA_037044455.1). Taxonomy (NCBI): domain Eukaryota; kingdom Metazoa; phylum Arthropoda; class Insecta; order Diptera; family Drosophilidae; genus Zygothrica; species Zygothrica quintamaculata. The sequence goes on along the minus strand of JBAMBS010002461.1, from coordinate 4,051 downwards.
AGCTAGACAATAACGTCTTCTTCTAGACACAGTTGCCAGCCAAAAGTTCTATGACAAAAACTATTCCCACACTGCGGCGGGCTAATAGCTGCTGGGAACAGCTTGCATGCTGCATAGAGTAGTGCGTCTGGCTGTTTGTGTTTGCTTTGGTGCATGTCTCTACTAAGTGTGAAGGTGCTTCTGGTAGTTGGGCACATCCGTTGTTAGCTGTTTATTTCGTCCTTTTCTCATATACATATGTACAGGTGTAGTGTGTCCTGTTGCTTTCGTGTAAACAAGGAGCAGCAATATCACTTAGTATGAGGAGGTATGTAAGGGAATGAAGAGGTATAAGCAGTAGAGAGTCTATGCTAGAACAACAGCAGCAGCAACAATATCATAATAATAATAACAACAATAACAATAATACCAATACCAAGTTACAATGTCACGCACACACATTTCCTGTCATTCCAGCGTTTATTTCCTCACTTCTCTTCGCTTTATTTTCTTTCTTCTTTTCTTTTTTTTATCGCATCCTTGTTAACACGTGCGTTGCTTCATTGTTGTTGTTGTTCTTGTTGTTGCTGTTGTTGTTCTCGTTGTTGTTATTGTTGTTGTGACTTGCTGCAGTATGTCCAACTGCTGTTGTTGGGCTTGTGCCCTCGTGGGCATTCAAGTTTATCAAGGCAACGATCTTGGGGCGTACACAGCACATACCACACACACATACACATACAGAAAGAGTGCGAATGTGACAGGTATATAAATGCTTTGGGTCTTGTTTCAGTGCTCATATTACCAATTGTAGTTGCTTTTGACTGGGAAATGGAGAGTCTGGCATAGAACAAAAGAAATTACAGGTATAATATAATTATATGTTAGCATGACATGTTACGTGTTAGTCTGCTGATGCACATTTTTTAACACATTTGCCACCGCCTTCAGGCCCTGCTCTGCGGCATAAATTAGTTTTAATTAAAGATGCATTTATTATAAAATATTTTTGGTTATAGAAAAAGTTTTTAAACGACAATCAAAATGGCTAAAACTTGGCTAAAACTAGTCATAATTTGCTACCCAAATATATATCCCATAGGATAAGTATCATATTTCAGCAAACACACCCCTCGGTCCGCCCCCTTTTTGCTGGCAAATTGCTGAATAATTTGTTATCTACCTTGCGATAGAATTTTTGTACGAAAACTTTTGACTTTGAGGCCATTAATCAATTAATTAAGCATTTTATGAATATTTTAGCCACAAAGCGAGAAATTGGCATTATAATCGAGGGGTTGATTGAGTGGCGTTGTGTGGATTCAGTAGAGGGGAGGGGTGTCAAATTCCTTGGGGTGGTCCATAAGGAGTTACCTTTAGCGAGCCACTTAGCAATGCACATGAATATTTAAGGCAAACGGCAAAATATCTAAAAGTTATGTGGCTGTGACCCCAAGTATCCTGGGACAGAACTTGATAGAAACCAGCGAAAGGCGTAAAGAAAGAGATGTAGGGAGAAGGAGAGGAGGAGATATTCAGAATGTTGGCATAATCGAGCTCATGATGACGAGCTGCCGTTGACGCAGGATAATAAGTAGAAGCTGAGCATAGAAAGGGATAATGACTTGTGAATCTCTTGGCTGTACCAACTCTCCGCTCCCTCTCTCTATCTCTGCCCCTCCTCTCTTGCCCCTTTTCAACAAGTTGAAAGCAAACTTTTCTTAAAGAAGCACAAAACTTTATGACTAATTAATTAAATGCGCTATAAAAATGTTTGTTGTTCCTTCCACAGCGCGAAAACTTTATGCATTTCCGAACCATGAAAAATGAGGAAAAACACCGGAAAATTTTTTGCTTAAACAAAAGGCAGAGAGAGAGAGAGGGGTAGAAAGTAAAAAAGAGAAGCGACAAAACGTTTGAGTTATGCGGCAAAAAAATGGCTGACAAAGTGTTGGCCAAATATGCAGGTGTGTCATAGGTATATGTATGTATGTGTGGGTGTTTGTGTGTGTATGGAATTTGCCACTTATTTTGTGCTGGTAAAAAGTTTTTAATGAGTTTACCAAATGCTGCAAAATGCTCAACGAAACTTGATAGCAATTGGCTTTAGACGCTTTTCTTCTTTATAACTTATATTTATGATATGAAGGCTAATGACATTTAAGCCATTAACTGATTGAAAATAGCTTAAACTGAATGTTGTTAATATATATAATTTATGTATTGTATTAGTTAATAGAAATTAGAGTCAAAAAGTGGGAACAATTTTGTTGCAGAAAATCTGAGCTGAAAAGTAAAGCTATAAATTAAGCTATGACTGTTTGTTTCTAGGCAGGTTTTACTGTACTATTTGTCGGGTACTTTATGAATAGATAATATATATTTATGGCTTAATGTTAAGGCAAAGTTGTAGGAAGTAACAGAATGCTGAAGTTTTACCTTAAGCCAAAGGCAGCTGCTTTCATAGAAAAAGAATTTGCACTTAGAAGTTGACTTTTCTATACACAAATACATAATATATATGCATGTGCTATATATGTATGTGTTAACTGTATAATTTTAGAGGTGTCAAAGGCAGTATTTAACTGTAATTGTGTGTGGCATGACAATCGCTCATATGTCAATAACATGCAACAAAACTTGTCAGTGGCAAAAGCAACAGATATTTATTTTTTTTTCTGCTGCTTTTGTTGAAATTCAATACCTTTACTGTTGCATGTGTGAAGTTGTATATATACACATGTACACACACACACACATACTTATGCACACCACAAGCAGTGCCATTAATGGTCAATTTCATTTCGATTTGATTGTAGTATGTGCGGTTCTCATCTGGTGCCATCATCGTCTGGGTTGGACTCGCAATTACCAGGCGCCTCCTGTGGTGCACGTTAAGAGCGCGTCCGTTCAAGGGCCACTCATGTGTGTGTGTATATGTGTGCTTATGTGTATGTGTATGTAAAGTGTTTGTGCAATTCAAAAGGACCTCATGTGGGCTTGTCAAATTAGCGCATCGTTTGTTGTGCCTCAGCTAAAAACTCGTTCGAAATTTACTTCAAGTTTCCGTTGGCCATTTCTTGCCACTGCCTTAAAATGACTCACATTGTGGCACAGCTGGTTACCACAAGGCACAACAAAAAAAAAAAAAAAAGCTTCAAATTGAAATTGAAATTGAGTTCTACCAGGAATTTGCATACCTTTTGACTCATACTCAAACCAAACAAAGTATTCAATGCAACTAATCAGACATTCATTAAACCATTTCCAGTCCTTTTGAGCCTTTGGCTAAATGCTACCTATAATTATTGTACTAACTGTTTATATACTCATCACCCATCATCTGATTCTTGTATGGTAAATGGCTTAAAGAATTTGTTAGTTTGATTTGTAACAATAATTTTAACGCCCGGCACAAAACCGACAAAACGACTTGGCACAAAACGATTGCACTTGTCGTTTGTCATTGAATTTTGCTGCTGCTGCTGTTGCTGCCGCTGTTGCTGCTGTTCTAACGCAAATCGACTGGAGTGAAGTCTATTTACAGACGTTGCCTGAAACCAATGAGCCTTGGCCATGCCATTGCCTACTGATGTTGGCCAAGTCCTTTATACCAAATACCCATACCAAATACCCATACCAAATGCCAATACCAATACCAATGCCAATACCAATGGCAATAGCAATGGCAGTGGCAATAGCAATTCTAAGCTCACTGTACTGATGCTGTTTCTGATTTGTTATTGGTGGGGGGAGGTGGGGTGGTAGGTTGTGTGTGGGGTAAACAAGTCAAAGTAGTAGTAACCACCGACATTTTGCCATTCAACGAGCCAACGGCAGCCGCATCCATCGCACTGTTAGCCACATTCAAGCAGAGCCAGGGCCAACCACAGACGCGTCTTTTGTTTGCTATTCTTTGTTGTTGTTGTTGTTATATCTGATATTGTTGTATGTGTATTTGTATCTGTGTGTGTGTATAGTCTGGTTAGCTGTTTGCCATTGTGGCTACAGATTTACTCGCTGGGGCACTAAACTTTTATTTCTTAAATCCAAAATCGTTTGTGCCCCTTCGCAC
>JBAMBS010002460.1:0-13385 GCA_037044455.1 Zygothrica quintamaculata | reverse complement strand
CACAAACTTGTTGTTGTTGTTGTTGCTGTTGTTGTTGGTATGTTTAGTTGTATATATGTATGTATATATTGCTATTAGAGTTGGTCGTAAGTTAAACAGTTTATTGTCTATTTTCTATTTTCTACATTCTACTTTCAACTTCTGCTAAAATTGGTAGCAGGTTGAAATGAATGTGAGGTTAAGTGCAGCCAAATATTTTGCCATACTTAATTGAAAATGTACTTGAGCTGCTTCTGATGCTGCTGCTGCTGTTGCTGCTACTGCTGCTGCAGCTATCAGCTGGCAGTTCCCTTTTCAAGCAGTTGACTCAACTGTACTTGACTCAAGCATTTCTAATGAGCACTTAACAATTAAGTACTTACCAGCTCATTCTCTACGATTTCATTGCAATTCCAATTCGAATTCTGTATTCTGTATTCCACTTTATACATCTCCTACCTCTTGTTCATCACTATTTTATCTTTATTTTCTTTATACACTAAATTCTCTTTACTTTACTTAAGTTTATCACATACTTTTACTCTAGTTGATAGTTTAGTCCCTTGTACGTTTAATCAAAGCCAACTTGACCAACGATAAAGACATTTCTCTGCTCTATTATTATACAGTCTCTTTATCTCCACAGAGATTTACCTTTTGAATCAATTGAAGTGCATTTAAATTGGAATCGTTAACCATTTTTTCTAAGTATACTTTGAAATTTGAAGCATCTTCTTCTTGTCGCCTTTGGCACAATTCATTGAACTCTATCTATATGCACAATTTGATTCTTTAACTTGATTCAAGCAAATTTTGTAGATTTACCAAAACATAATTGCAGCCACTTTACATTTACATACACATTTACATTTACATTTACACTTAGCATAACAATTTTGGCCAACTAAGTAAAGGACTTCCTTTGATTATCAAGGAGCAAACTTAACAAGTGCCTCGCATGTCACTGTCAAATTAATAAACCAGCAATGGTAATGGATGTGGCACCAAGGGGCACTCAGTGTCCACCTTACTGTTGCCACTAAAACCAAACTGTGATTTGTTTTTTGATACCCTATAAAGCATAAGTTAATGCTAAAGGGTATTTGCAAATTGTTCTTAAGGATGTCAAAGGATACCAAATTTAAACCTAAATAACAATGAAAATAAAAAATGTTCTACCAAATTCTGAAGTAAATAAATTGATTTTCGCTTTAGACTAAGCTAAAACTGTTAACTATCTAAACAAAAAGCTTATTTATCCTTTCAAGGTATCAAGGATCAATTGTAGGGTATATAAGAGTTTCTTTTACTTTGCTGCTGCAAGGCTTTCTGCACTTTTCTTTTTGCTATATGACGACGAAATTTATGCGGCTTGACCGTTAATGATATGACCAAGCAACTTGTGTGTTGGTATAGGTATGTTTTTGTGTGTAATTATGTGTGTGTTTGTGTATGTTTGGTAGTAGCAAAGAGCTTGCGTCTAATTATGCACATTTGCAGTAGGCAGGGGGCAAAGGTTATCTGTGTGTGTGTGTTATGATAATGAGCAGCAGCAATTAATCGTATAAAGCCTTAACGTAGGCGATAAAGGCAAATGAACTGTATGTGCATGTAAGTGTATTATTGTATATGTGTGTGTGTGTGTGTCTGATGGTGTAGTATGGCAATGAAAAGTAAGAGAAACCATAGAAAAGCATTCGTGAAATGCGCAAACACATTAACACTACTCAAACTGTTGGCTTAAATAGCTGCTGGTTACCAGTTACATAAGTAATATGCACACACACACACACACATATAGAGTTAATGTCCTGGCTGGTGTGAACTCTTTAGCCATTGTTCCCATTGTGATTATCCCTGTTGTTAGTCTATTTGCCTGTGTGCTGTGTAATGTTTGCTCTTACATTCGCTTTTGCCATTTTTATTGTTACTTCACAGCAATTACAATAACTGCCACGCCTCCCTTCCTTCCATTCTCTCTTTAACGCCCAGAGCGAGTTTAAAAATAAAGCACACTTAATTGTTAATACAACAAGCTATTAAGTATATTGGTACAAGGCATGGCAACACAATTTACAACTTCTCTTGGCAAGGACATGCTCATTGCTTGAGTCAACATGCAATCAATCTGAAGGATTAACAAGTCGAATGCATTAATAGTGTGTATAAAAGGATTATAAATAATTAATGGAAAATCATAAAATATATTTCTCTGTATTGGAAATGAAAAGAGTTTTGAGTAACTGTTAAAGTCCTTAAAGGAAAAAATTAATAAATTAATAATAATATATCCATAAAACTTAAATATATTAAAAAATAATTTAAACATATATTTAAATAATAATAATAATAAAAATTAGTAAATATAAAAATAACAAAATAAATAAATTTATAATAACTTATAGTTTTATTGAAATAAAAAATTAATATAATAAATATAATAAAAAAAGTTAGAAATGGAAAATAATTAAAAAAAAATATAATATAAATATATAATATAAATGTAGTATTTAATATAAGAAGAATAACGTAAAATAAAAATAATAAAATTTATAATAATATAGAAAATAAAATAAGTTATAAAATAACAAGTAAAAATTATTTTAATATTCATAATTATAATAAAATATAAATATAATTAAAATAAAAATTAAATATGATTTAAATAATTACAAATAAATGCAATTAATTAAATACACAAAAATATCAATAATTAAATAAAAAATAATTATAATAATAAATAAAAACGAAGAACAATTAATAAAATATAAAAAGATAAGAAACCTACAATGAAATATAAAGTGTTAAGTAATAATATAATATAAACTATAATAAAATATATTAAATAATAATATTAATAGTAAAATTTAATATATTCCGCGCTTTAACTAAAATTCCTTAGTTCTTTCTGAAAGTAAATAAATTCTCTTTAGATTCGATCTGATATTTGGCTGGTTTGTTTTACTGGACTCTTAATAAAAATAGTGTTAATAAAAGTTTGTTACTGCTTTTCTTTTCTCTAATATAATAAATCAATAAGATATTTAATTAATAACAATACGAGACATTCCGCTGGACAACTCAACTTAATAGGAAGCACACTTACACGTGGCAAGCAAATATATAAATATATATATATATATATATATGTACATATTTATATACAGATATATATATAGATATAGATATACGATAAATATGTAAAAGGAAATAGGAAAAACTTGCATCACGTAGCGCTTGCCAATTGATTGTGAAATGTGTTGAGTTGGCAATGCCAGTTGTGGGTCAATTTTCTCTATTCGGCTCTTGCACCCGCACCCACACTCCTTCCCATTCTTGCCCATTTGCTGAGTGATTTCGTAATTAACACAAAACGTTGGAGTGGTTCAGTGGTGCTTTGGTGGTGCTTTATAAGGATGTTCTGGCTTATGGATAGGTGTTGGGTGTGGAGGGGGGGTATTAGGGGGTTGACAATTGTGACCTCGCTAGCACTTCACATTCAGACAATACGCTAACAGGCACGTGAGCATAAAAAGCTCTGACACGCATCAGGCACAGCAGCTGAACCTAGATCTGGACCTGAACCCGAACCTCGACCTGAACATGAAGCAGCAATATATATACATACAGACACACACACATACAGATATATATATATATATATATATATATATATATAGTTGTAGATGTATATGTTGGGTTGTCAGAGTAAAACTTTCATTGAGGGCAAATGTCATTTTCAATGCTTGTGGAGAGTAAAGAGTTTCCCTGATGTTGTTGTTGTTGTTGTTGTTGTTGTTGTTGTTGTTGCTGTGCCCATTGGTTTGCACGCACTGAGCGTGGACTGTCGACGTGACAATAAAGCGACGAACCGTTAAACTATTGTGTACCATAAGGATTAATGACATTTACATAATTTGCTCATGTGCCAACGCATTTTGTTGTATGCTGTATGTTGTATGTTGTTGTGTGGGTGTTTAAGGTGTTGCCTTCAACGTCGCATAAAACCAACAGAACAACAAACGGGAACATTGGCATTGGCCACTCGCATCAACATCTGCTGCTGCTTCTGCTGCTGTTACTGTTGCTGCAACATGATTGAGCTTTCAATTTGTTGTTGTCGCATGCTGGTGCCAGCCCCACAGCTACATAACCACTCAAATACCCACCTATACACCCACACACACGCAGCACATAGTACCAGTTCAATCCCCACCCAATATGCTGTACATATGTCCACCAATTTCTGTACACTGGCACGTGGTTTTACTGCTCTTTGCTTTCTAGATGCGTGTTCATTTGCCACACTAAGCTGCTGACAATGATTTGAATTTGGGGCAAATTTCTGGGTGGTTTTAGGGATGCTTTTAGGGGTGCTTTTAGGGGTGATTTTAGGGGTGCTTTTAGAGGTATTGGTTGGATATGGTTTAATGGCATGGATCAGCACCCACTCAATTTGTATAATTCAGTTAATTTCATTCAAAATACGAAAAATTAAGTGAAATGCAATTAGCATTTACAATTTACAGATTTTTACGCATTAATTTCTTATTTACCACAGAAATACTTTACAAATTAGTTAAGATAAATAATGTGGTTAGTACTGACTAGCCCTTATATCCTTTTACTCCTTAAAACAAGCACATGTGCCACAGTAAAACGGCATGTGATTTGGTTTGTAAATTTGGACAACCTGAGGGTACAGCTGGGAACTTGACAGCAGTCATAAAAGTTCTCTCCATAAAAGAGAAGAGAAAAATGCAAAATAAAGCAGCTGAAAAACAGCATAAAATGAAAATGAGAGAGATATTGGACGCTGTCAAACCACAGAGGAGTCACTTCCTTCAATTCATGGATCACTCGCGCGCACGTTTTGGCTTAGTTGTTGTGAGCATAGCTCATGGCAGTGACAGTTGTTCCTAGCCGCTGCACTGGTTGCTTTAGCTGTTCTAAGCCCTCCTCCCCACCTTGCCCTCTAGCTAAAGCAAGTTGACAGCTGGGCATATATCTCTCGCTAGTGACAATTGCATTGAAAATTGGATTAAACCATCATACGACAAGTGAAACCAATGGCAGTTGCCTCTAAGCTTGTTGTAGGTTCAGCTTAGGTGACTGCCAGTTCACTTATAAACTGCTTATATTTTAGCTTTGAACTGTTTTATAGTAAAATTTAACAATTTTTCTGTTATAAGTATTTAATTTTTAATCAATTTATTACCTTATATGCTTTATATATAGTAAATCCAGCAATGAAATATTTTTCCTAAGAATTCAATAAACTTGGATTTGTAAACAGTTATAAATTGAAATATTTTTGTTATATTTGATGCTATTTTTGTAAACTATATATTATATATATATAGCAGATCTACCAATATAACAATTTTTGCAAAGATAAATTGCATTTCTGTTTACATTTGATATGCACTTTGGGGCTTCAATTGTAGCAAAAGGTTAAAGGTTCTGCTGCTCTCTGTAGTATTGTGACAATAGAAATTTCCTTTTGAGCTGTTGTAAGCTATTACTCAGCAACACATTGGGTTGACTTGCAATGTGTAGAGTGCACTTAAAATTATTTGACATGTGCAACTATTTTACTTCAGTTACTTTCACGACTTCAAGTTGGTTGTGCTATGTACATACGATTCCAGCGTTTCGTTCAACATTACACTTAGTTGTCGTCACAGTCAGTCATACTTTATGGTTTGTCTGGTCTATCTATCTCTATCTTAATCCTCCCTCTCTACTCTCTCTCTCTCTCTCTGTCTTTGTTTGTCTGTCTGTTTGACTATCTATCTGTGTCCCGGCTGTGCTGGAAGCAACGCTACTCGCTATTTCTATGAATGTTCCTGATATTTGAGTTTGCGTTTGCGTTTCGTTGACGCGACGTGATGTGGCAAGACTTTTGCCTGGTTGAGCATGACAATGCCAAAACTAACTGTCCAGCAGCAGCAGCAGTAACTAGTCTAGTCAAGTTTTTCTATATGATAGCATCTGCCATATATATATCTATATCTATAATGTGTATATATATAACGTTGGATTACACGTGTCAGTGGCCATGTCAATTGTCTGAATGAGTTGGCTTTTAATGTTGAGTTACTTTGGCACTGCTCTCGTCCTTTCTCTCTCTCTCTCTCTACTACTCTCTTTCACTTTCTTGCTCTGTGTGCATGTCGTTCAGTGTATTTATCTCTGGCGGGCTGTCGTAATATGACAGCTGCTGTGGTTGCTAGTGGCCCAAATAAATCAAAAGTTATTGATATACATACAAAACATGTATATATATATATAAATATATAGACAGAGGGAGCAAGAGAGAGAAAGAGAGGGAGAGAGAGTATGATGATGTGCCATTGACTTAGTCAAAGTGCATGGCAGCAAGCATTAGAGCAACCGCAGACCTCTAACCACAGATAGCAGACTTATATATAAATATATATATATATATATATATATATAAATTGATCATAATCATTATTATAATAATTATAATTTCATATCAGCAGCTTAATTATGTTCAGGTAGATGTTGATTAAAGCAATTCAAGCATAATCATAATCAAAAAGTTGCTCGGAACTTTCTAATACGCAGCATGTGTGTGGCATGCGGTGTGTGGCATTAAATGAACTCTAGATGGCGCTAGTTAATAATTTTTGCATTTAATTTTTGCCTATTTTCCTTTTTAACTATCTTCGTCACAACTTTATCCATTATCTCATTCTCTCTTACACACACTCTCTCTTTCTCCCACTCTATGTTTAAGTCTTTCCCCGTGTCGATGCTAATTTCTTGCCTCGATAAATGAGAAAATGTTTAATGTGCTTTAAGTGAGCGTAAATTTTGCTTCAACTAATTTGCTGGCGACAATGATGACGCCGACCTTTAGTAACTCCGTCTTATAAGTAGCTGTAGAGGGGTGAGATAGGGAGTGTAGAGTAGATGATGCAGCAGCTTGCCTTGGATTAGAGAGAAATCGAGTATAACAGCGAACACGTTGCGCATTAATAACTTGTGATTTATAATAGAGGTTACACCCTAATGCAGACATCTGCTGTCTGCGAGAGGAAAGAAAATGGCGTCAAATTACACCTAGCTAGATAAAAGTTTTTCCCTCTCTCTCACTGTGGGCGTGTGTGTGTGAAAGTTTTTGCATAATTGGTAAAATGTGCAAAGTAGTGCGACAACAACACAACAGCAGCAACAACTGATAATACTCATACGCAGTGTTAGCTGTTAACTGTATGAAAATTACTTACTTCAAGCTATGTTTGGGGTTTGCTTTTAAAGTTAAAAACCAAGACATAATCATTGCAATACATTTGCTGCATATTTGTAAGCAAACGGTAACAATAGAGAATGTTATACACTGCGTATGAGTGATTTCTAAACTGCCTTTTGTTATATGCCAAGAAATAGAAGGGAAAATAGTAAGAGAAAGAAGAAGGGAAAAAACACAAAAACACAAAAACATATTAAGTATATGTATGATAATCATCCCTAGAGTAAACCATACACAAATACGTATATCCATCCAGTAAATACAACATAAACTACCATATCCCCTGCCAAATCTTTATTTCTATCCCTATTCCCATGCTCCATGCAACGTTTCTAGTGTTAAGCAACGCTGCAAGTTTTGCCACAATGCACAATTTTTACGCGCTCTACTTCATAAATTAAATAGCAGTCGACTGACATGGGACTACAACTATATATATATATATAAGTGTATATATGTATGTGTATGTGTGTGTGTGTGTGGTGCACAATTTTGCCATACTGTGACATACACGGAGACGCTGCCATTGTCTTTAGCGGTTGTTTGGCAAACAAAACCATCAAGAAAAATAATTCATTGCACAAAAGAGTCGAGACTCAACAATGTAATGCTTCAACTTGACAAAGGCAAATGGCAGCAACGAAACGACTACGCACCCAAAACACACACACACATACATACAGACATACATACATACATACATATTGCATTATCCATGTAACAGAACATAGCAGAAAACTTATAAAAATTGACAACTGTTCGCAATACGTTTTGTGTTTTTGTGTTTCCTTCTTCTTTCTCTTACTATTTTCCCTTCTATTTCTTGGCATATAACAAAAGGCAGTTTAGAAATCACTCATACGCAGTGTATAACATTCTCTATTGTTACCGTTTGCTTACAAATATGCAGCAAATGTATTGCAATGATTATGTCTTGGTTTTTAACTTTAAAAGCAAACCCCAAACATAGCTTGAAGTAAGTAATTTTCATACAGTAATTAGTTGAAGCAAAATTTACGCTCACTTAAAGCACATTAAACATTTTCTCATTTATCGAGGCAAGAAATTAGCATGACAGGGGAAAGACTAAACATAGAGTGGAGAAAGAGAGAGTGTGTGTAGAGAGAATGAGATAATGATAAAGTTGTGACGAATAGTTAAAAAGGAAATAGGCAAAAATTAAATGCAAAAATTATTAACTAGCGCCATCTAGATTCATTTAATGCCACACACCGCATGCCACACACATGCTGCGTATTAGAAAGTTCCGAGCAACTTTTTGATTATGATTATGCTTGAATTGCTTTAATCAACATCTACCTGAACATAATTAAGCTGCTGATATGAAATTATAATTATTATAATAATGATTATGATCAATTTATATATATATATATATATATATATTTATATATAAGTCTGCTATCTGTGGTTAGAGGTCTGCGGTTGCTCTAATGCTTGCTGCCATGCACTTTGACTAAGTCAATGGCACATCATCATACTCTCTCTCCCTCTCTTTCTCTCTCTTGCTCCCTCTGTCTATATATTTATATATATATATACATGTTTTGTATGTATATCAATAACTTTTGATTTATTTGGGCCACTAGCAACCACAGCAGCTGTCATATTACGACAGCCCGCCAGAGATAAATACACTGAACGACATGCACACAGAGCAAGAAAGTGAAAGAGAGTAGTAGAGAGAGAGAGAGAGAAAGGACGAGAGCAGTGCCAAAGTAACTCAACATTAAAAGCCAACTCATTCAGACAATTGACATGGCCACTGACACGTGTAATCCAACGTTATATATATACACATTATAGATATAGATATATATATGGCAGATGCTATCATATAGAAAAACTTGACTAGACTAGTTACTGCTGCTGCTGCTGGACAGTTAGTTTTGGCATTGTCATGCTCAACCAGGCAAAAGTCTTGCCACATCACGTCGCGTCAACGAAACGCAAACGCAAACTCAAATATCAGGAACATTCATAGAAATAGCGAGTAGCGTTGCTTCCAGCACAGCCGGGACACAGATAGATAGTCAAACAGACAGACAAACAAAGACAGAGAGAGAGAGAGAGAGATAGATAGACCAGACAAACCATAAAGTATGACTGACTGTGACGACAACTAAGTGTAATGTTGAACGAAACGCTGGAATCGTATGTACATAGCCAACTTGAAGTCGTGAAAGTAACTGAAGTAAAATAGTTGCACATGTCAAATAATTTTAAGTGCACTCTACACATTGCAAGTCAACCCAATGTGTTGCTGAGTAATAGCTTACAACAGCTCAAAAGGAAATTTCTATTGTCACAATACTACAGACAGCAGCAGAACCTTTAACCTTGTGCTACAATTGAAGCCCCAAAGTGCATATCAAATGTAAACAGAAATGCAATTTATCTTTGCAAAAATTGTTATATTGGTAGATCTGCTATATATATATAATATATAGTTTACAAAAATAGCATCAAATATAACAAAAATATTTCAATTTATAACTGTTTACAAATCCAAGTTTATTGAATTCTTAGGAAAAATATTTCATTGCTGGATTTACTATATATAAAGCATATAAGGTAATAAATTGATTAAAAATTAAATACTTATAACAGAAAAATTGTTAAATTTTACTATAAAACAGTTCAAAGCTAAAATATAAGCAGTTTATAAGTGAAATTGGTGGACATATGTACAGCATATTGGGTGGGGATTGAACTGGTACTATGTGCTGCGTGTGTGTGGGTGTATAGGTGGGTATTTGAGTGGTTATGTAGCTGTGGGGCTGGCACCAGCATGCGACAACAACAAATTGAAAGCTCAATCATGTTGCAGCAACAGTAACAGCAGCAGAAGCAGCAGCAGATGTTGATGCGAGTGGCCAATGCCAATGTTCCCGTTTGTTGTTCTGTTGGTTTTATGCGACGTTGAAGGCAACACCTTAAACACCCACACAACAACATACAACATACAGCATACAACAAAATGCGTTGGCACATGAGCAAATTATGTAAATGTCATTAATCCTTATGGTACACAATAGTTTTGTTGCTTTATGTTGACTTCTATGCTCAGTGGGTGCCTCAATGGAGCACCAACAACAACAACATCAGGAACTCTTTACTCCACAAGCATTCGAAAAAATGGATTACTCTTACAACCCAACATATACATTCTACAACTATATATATATATATATATATATATATATATCTGTATGTGTGTGTGTCTGTATGTATATATATTGCTGCTTCATGTTCAGGTCGAGGTTCGGGTTCAGGTCCAGATCTAGGTTCAGCTGCTGTGCCTGATGCGTGTCAGAGCTTTTTATGCTCACGTGCCTGTTAGCGTATTGTCTGAATGTGAAGTGCTAGCGAGGTCACAATTGTCAACCCCCTAATACCCCCCCTCCACACCCAACACCTATCCATAAGCCAGAACATCCTTATAAAGCACCACCAAAGCACCACTGAACCACTCCAACGTTTTGTGTTAATTACGAAATCACTCAGCAAATGGGCAAGAATGGGAAGGAGTGTGGGTGCGGGTGCAAGAGCCGAATAGAGAAAATTGACCCACAACTGGCATTGCCAACTCAACACATTTCACAATATTTATATTATATATTTATATTATATTTTTTTTTAATTATTTTCCATTTCTAACTTTTTTTATTATATTTATTATATTAATTTTTTATTTCAATAAAACTATAAGTTATTATAAATTTATTTATTTTGTTATTTTTATATTTACTAATTTTTATTATTATTATTATTTAAATATATGTTTAAATTATTTTTTAATATATTTAAGTTTTATGGATATATTATTATTAATTTATTAATTTTTTCCTTTAAGGACTTTAACAGTTACTCAAAACTCTTTTCATTTCCAATACAGAGAAATATATTTTATGATTTTCCATTAATTATTTATAATCCTTTTATACACACTATTAATGCATTCGACTTGTTAATCCTTCAGATTGATTGCATGTTGACTCAAGCAATGAGCATGTCCTTGCCAAGAGAAGTTGTAAATTGTGTTGCCATGCCTTGTACCAATATACTTAATAGCTTGTTGTATTAACAATTAAGTGTGCTTTATTTTTAAACTCGCTCTGGGCGTTAAAGAGAGAATGGAAGGAAGGGAGGCGTGGCAGTTATTGTAATTGCTGTGAAGTAACAATAAAAATGGCAAAAGCGAATGTAAGAGCAAACATTACACAGCACACAGGCAAATAGACTAACAACAGGGATAATCACAATGGGAACAATGGCTAAAGAGTTCACACCAGCCAGGACATTAACTCTATATGTGTGTGTGTGTGTGTGCATATTACTTATGTAACTGGTAACCAGCAGCTATTTAAGCCAACAGTTTGAGTAGTGTTAATGTGTTTGCGCATTTCACGAATGCTTTTCTATGGTTTCTCTTACTTTTCATTGCCATACTACACCATCAGACACACACACACACATATACAATAATACACTTACATGCACATACAGTTCATTTGCCTTTATCGCCTACGTTAAGGCTTTATACGATTAATTGCTGCTGCTCATTATCATAACACACACACACAGATAACCTTTGCCCCCTGCCTACTGCAAATGTGCATAATTAGACGCAAGCTCTTTGCTACTACCAAACATACACAAACACACACATAATTACACACAAAAACATACCTATACCAACACACAAGTTGCTTGGTCATATCATTAACGGTCAAGCCGCATAAATTTCGTCGTCATATAGCAAAAAGAAAAGTGCAGAAAGCCTTGCAGCAGCAAAGTAAAAGAAACTCTTATATACCCTACAATTGATCCTTGATACCTTGAAAGGATAAATAAGCTTTTTGTTTAGATAGTTAACAGTTTTAGCTTAGTCTAAAGCGAAAATCAATTTATTTACTTCAGAATTTGGTAGAACATTTTTTATTTTCATTGTTATTTAGGTTTAAATTTGGTATCCTTTGACATCCTTAAGAACAATTTGCAAATACCCTTTAGCATTAACTTATGCTTTATAGGGTATCAAAAAACAAATCACAGTTTGGTTTTAGTGGCAACAGTAAGGTGGACACTGAGTGCCCCTTGGTGCCACATCCATTACCATTGCTGGTTTATTAATTTGACAGTGACATGCGAGGCACTTGTTAAGTTTGCTCCTTGATAATCAAAGGAAGTCCTTTACTTAGTTGGCCAAAATTGTTATGCTAAGTGTAAATGTAAATGTAAATGTGTATGTAAATGTAAAGTGGCTGCAATTATGTTTTGGTAAATCTACAAAATTTGCTTGAATCAAGTTAAAGAATCAAATTGTGCATATAGATAGAGTTCAATGAATTGTGCCAAAGGCGACAAGAAGAAGATGCTTCAAATTTCAAAGTATACTTAGAAAAAATGGTTAACGATTCCAATTTAAATGCACTTCAATTGATTCAAAAGGTAAATCTCTGTGGAGATAAAGAGACTGTATAATAATAGAGCAGAGAAATGTCTATATCGTTGGTCAAGTTGGCTTTGATTAAACGTACAAGGGACTAAACTATCAACTAGAGTAAAAGTATGTGATAAACTTAAGTAAAGTAAAGAGAATTTAGTGTGTAAAGAAAATAAAGATAAAATAGTGATGAACAAGAGGTAGGAGATGTATAAAGTGGAATACAGAATACAGAATTCGAATTGGAATTGCAATGAAATCGTAGAGAATGAGCTGGTAAGTACTTAATTGTTAAGTGCTCATTAGAAATGCTTGAGTCAAGTACAGTTGAGTCAACTGCTTGAAAAGGGAACTGCCAGCTGATAGCTGCAGCAGCAGTAGCAGCAACAGCAGCAGCAGCATCAGAAGCAGCTCAAGTACATTTTCAATTAAGTATGGCAAAATATTTGGCTGCACTTAACCTCACATTCATTTCAACCTGCTACCAATTTTAGCAGAAGTTGAAAGTAGAATGTAGAAAATAGAAAATAGACAATAAACTGTTTAACTTACGACCAACTCTAATAGCAATATATACATACATATATACAACTAAACATACCAACAACAACAGCAACAACAACAACAACAACAACAAGTTTGTGTGCAATGAAA
>JBAMBS010002458.1:0-15264 GCA_037044455.1 Zygothrica quintamaculata | reverse complement strand
TAATTGAAGTTAATGTTACATAATATACCAGACGATTCTTACAAAGGAAACGAGGGAAGGGTTACCAGAAATGAGTCCAAGTGTTCCTCTATTGCTATAAGAACTTAAGTATTGAGCAGATGGGGATATTTTATAGTCGTGTGCACTCGACTAAAACATTCAGATAAACTATTGCGTTTTTTTTTGTTTTTGTAATTTTTTTTTTTTATTTTTTGCATATCGCCGTAAATCGAAAGAAAAAACGAAATGGAGCAAATTTATTTTTGTTGTTGTTGGTGTTTCATTTTTTTTTTTTTTTGGTAACACAAAAAGCAACCAGTAGGCCAAGTTAACAGGCAATGAGAGGACATCGACTTGCTTCTAGTAAACAAATGGATAGAAACACATTTCACAATAAATGACTTAAAAAAAGTTAAAGAAAAAGAAAAAGACAAAAAACCAACGAACGACGCTAAGTTGAGATAATTTTTACAATTTGACAATTTATGCACGATTGTCCAACTGGAACTTATATATATATACTATATATATATATATATATACACATAACATAAATATATATTACATATATATGTTATATGTATATTATCCATTGAATAAACTGTGCAAAGTTTAAAGTTCTGCTACGCAGTTCCCGATGGAGGACTGCCTGTGGCTAATTTTGTTGCGTTTGTTTTGCGGGTAGGTGGACTGCAGCAACAATTACCAAACGCGGCAGTATGGCATGGTCAATTGGACCATAAAATGACGTAAAAGAAATATATAAACCACAAGCCTCCACCACATACAGGAGTACAGAGTTGCGATTGCAGCCACCCACCATAAAATTTATAAGCATAAACTGTAAGCAACGTTATGCGTCAAATGTGAGCAATCATTATTGGTTGGTGGGCAATATGAAGAAGAAGAGGGTGCTAGGGGGTTATTGGGGGCTATGTTTTATAATCATAGTAGTTGTGGCTATGGCAACGCCCCGTTAACTGGCAATTGCCAGACAAAATTAACGTAACAGAGGCACACACTGGACACTTGCCCAAACACTTGACAAGAATGTTGGACGAAGTGATTGACGCCACACTTAACCTTCGACGTATGTATGTATGTACATATATGTATGTATATATGTTGGATTTAAAGTGAGCTGGTCAGGTACGAGGCCCACGCTTGGAATTTACCATTTACCATTTGGCAGCTAAGCACAACAACAGCAACAACAAAACACTAATCTCAAGTGCACCCGCCCAAGCCTAACAATATTAATTGTAATTGTAAAATTATTTATTTATTTATTTTTTTTTTTATTTATATATTTGTTAACGTAGACTCTGACCATCAAATTCATAATATGACATTGCATTACGTTATTCGCTTTTTTTCTTCTTTTTCTCTTTTTTTCTATATTCTATTAACTTAACAGCAGTAGCAGCAGTGGCAACAGTTGCCGGTGGCATTGTGAATCCAACAACATATTTTAGTACATCATATGAAACGCCGGACACAGCGTATACAACATACAATTATTATAGTAGTCCATATGATACGCGATATACTTACTACTGACAATAACTATATTAAAATGTACTGAGTCTTGACCAGTGTGACCAGTCAAGAGTCAAAGAGAGAGAGGATAGTCGAGTCATGCGTAAGTAGTCAGTTAATGAGGCGCCTAGGAAAAATATATTGTATATAACAAATATAAGAAATTTTTGTAAATAAATAAATGTATGTATAAAATATGCAATTTGTGTTTAACTTATGCATTTGAGCTTTCAACAATTTGTTGCATATATGTATGTTATTGCAACTATAAGCAGAAAAATTCAGGAAACGAACTTGAAAGCGTGCAAGCGTTAAGCAAACAAATCAACATTGTTGTCAGCTGTTTTATTTATTGTTGTTTTTGTTTGCGTAATTACTAGTTGCTACTGTGATGATGCTTATCGATATGGCAACGCCAACGCTAGAGCTGCCACTGAAGTGTGAACTAAATACGCGTCGTCTGACTTCGTTATGGTCTTGGAATGTTTTTTGTTTGTTTATTTGTTGTTATTGGTTTGTTGCTGTTGTTGTTGGCAGCGTAAATTGCAAGAAATCTGTGCCCAAGTTTGCGTTTGCATTTTACAACTGCATAACAAGCCGCCGCAGCAGTCGACGCTGCTGTTGGGGCTACCATTGTATGCTAAATTACGTATACGCCTTGTGTTCGCATTGGCCAAGCCGGTGCCTGCAGTGTTAATTTTCATTGACACTGGGACAGCAGCAGCAGCGACTGAAAATGTATTTTCAATTCTTTTTTTTTATATATTTATTTGGGTGTATTGCAATTGACAGAAGTTGCAGAGCAGCGCCGAAATATGAAAAAAAAACAACACGATACAATTCTCGAATACAATTGCACAACAATGCAACAGCAACAGCAACAACAGCAGCAACCACAACAGATCATTAGCGGTGGTGGTTGCCAGCAGCAGCATGATTCACAGAAACATCGTATCGCCCCAAAACTGGAATGTAAAAACTATGGATGTATTCGGGTATATCATCGGGCGGGTGCAAGGGCTTGTCATAATTTGTATTAAATGCAGCTATAACTGCTATGTAACTATAGCTGTTACAATTGCCTGCGACATCGCTGCATTGATAACCTTGTTGACCACAAGAATAACAATTTATATCATGTCGCTTTAGGTTAGTATGTATATAAGCTGGTTGGTACATGACCAAAGCAATCAGTCATAGAACATTGGCTATACTATAGCATAACTTTGCTCTCTGTATTGAAATTGAAGTGGTTTTATCGTTCTAACTTGGTTATTTATCTTTATTAATTAGCTTCCATACATGACTCACAACTTGATATACACCGTTCAAAAACTGATTATGCTCAAGCAAATCCTGTATATAAATCACGTAGACCAAAAAAAAAATAAATAAATAAACGCCTTGACCTTCAATATATTTGCAATAATTGAGTTGTATTTCTATTCCGCTTTGCTTTTAAAATGAGTTTGCCATATTCCGGAAAGTTTAAAGACCCTTATCAAAATACATAAATTGTCGATAATTATTATGTTTTGCATTTTAAACTGTTGCCAAAGTGACAATGGCCTTTCTAATTACTAAAATAGCAACTTGGAAACAAACTATATACAGGTTTTATTTGTTCTAAGTGTATATATTGGTATTATTCAACCGTTACTATAGAATTTAAATATTTTTTAGCACTAACAGTTCTTTTGAATCATTTTTGAATTGTTATCGGGCAACCTCCACATTAACATGGAATATGCAAATATTTAAAAAGTGCTGCCCAGTGTAGCACTTTTGTTTGTAGGCATTTTTCAACACTTTGTAACAGAAACAACACCGAATATTCTAGAGCAACAGACGGCATTTTATCAATTTTATCAAATTATTGACACAAAAATTATGCAGTGTTATAACAGAGGCTGTGGCCAGATCTTTGATCCAGCTTCCAATACGGATGGTTAGATATCTTCATGACAACTATACGTATTACAGTTGTTTCATTCAAACCACGTTTTTTTATTTGTTACACAGAATCTTGCAGACATCATCCAGGTGCGCCATACTTTCATGATGCATACAAGGGCTGGTCATGCTGTAACAAGAAGTCAGTAGACTTTACGGAGTTTCTTAATATTCAGGGTTGCACCTTGGCCAAACATTCTAACATTAAACCGCCTGAACCAGAAAAGCCTGCTAAAAATGATGGTAAGGAAACGGAAAAAGCTGAGGTTGAGGTTCGTGCTCCCATGCAAAAACCATTATCT
This sequence comes from Zygothrica quintamaculata, assembly GCA_037044455.1. NCBI lineage: Eukaryota > Metazoa > Arthropoda > Insecta > Diptera > Drosophilidae > Zygothrica > Zygothrica quintamaculata. The sequence continues at coordinate 11,470 of JBAMBS010002458.1, read as the reverse complement.
CGACCACCAGTTGAAACACCATTAACTTTACTGCAACCAACAGTGGCTCCTGCATTGAAAGAAGCCATTGATGGAATAAAAAAGAATCCGAGTGCGTTCTCTGCAGGTTCAAGCAGCTCAGGGTAACTAAAGTTTCTATCTTATCTTAATGTGTATTAATGCGTTTCACAAAATATTACCAGAGTTATTGTTGTTGGAACTAAATGTAAAAATAATGGCTGTTCTTACTCATACACGGGCACAAGCACTGACGCAAGTGAATGCGCCCATCATCCTGGATTTCCTATATTTCATGAAGGCATGAAGTACTGGTCATGCTGTCAAATACGCACCTCCGATTTTACACAATTTTTGGCTCAAAAAGGTTGCGTCTTTGGTCAACATAAATGGATTAAAGAAGTAAGACCTGGAAATAGAGATAACCTCGAATTTATATATAATTTTTATATTAATAAATTACAGATTGGAGACAAGAAGGTAGTACATTGTCGTCATGATTGGCATCAAACAGCTAAAGTTGTTGTTGTCACTGTTTATGCCAAACAATATCATTATGCTCGTAGTGTCATCGATATTAATCCCATACGCCTGCATCTTTCAGTAGTATTTCCAGAGCAGGACGATGCGAAATTCGAATTGGACCTGGAACTATGCGGCGTAAGAATTTATACATTTGATTTTGTAAAAAATCGTGTTAATAACGTTTCTCACACATAGATGATTGATGTAGCGACCTCTAACGTACAGATGCATAATACGAAGATTGAGATAACGTTGCCAAAACTGGAGCCTGGCACCTGGCCAAATCTTAATATCCCAAATGCTGTACTGCCAACTCCTTTAAAAACCAGCGAAACAACCAAATCTAAAGAGGACGAAACTGAAGAAGAGTTCTGCGATCTCGATGACATTGAAACAGTTCATACGCATGCTAAGTTATCAGAAATGAGTTTACAAAAACCCTATGGCTTGGATTGATAATGCGCTTGCATTTAACATATATATAAAAAACTGAGTTTTGTTAACAATACACAAGAATGCCTTATATGACCAGTGTTTTAATATATTAATATCGCAGCATGGAATTAGTCATCATCGTCATCTGCACCGGGCACCCAATCCTCATCATCATCATCATCGTCATCATCCAATTCGAGTTCACCAAGGTTTTGAAATAATGTTTCATCAATTTTAACGTTCTCAATATTTTCACCAGCTTCCAGTAAAAATTTAATATCCGAATCATTTAATGTGTTATCACATAGGAATAATTCACGACCTGTTAGCTTCTTGCAATCATTATTCTTCTCTCGCTTAACAGTTATACCTGTGCTGTCTTCGAAATCTAGTTTCCATTTCATAAATGTTTCGACTGTTACACGCGTACCTTCAAATTTCTTTCTCTCAGCTTCCTCTACTTCCTGCAACTTACGTACTCGTTCATTCTCTTGGTTTTTCTTATGTTCATCCCATTGTACATTCAGCCATTCTTGGCCACTGCTCACCAATGAAAATATCATCTCCATACCAATGTTTTCTTCAATAGTTTTGTGTAAATGCTCCAACAACTGTGACTCGAAGGTATCTTCAAAATTTTCAGTTTCCTCAATCTCCACCAACGGGGCTTTATCCGGATATGTTGCTGTATAAGAAAACACGAGCTTGCACGCTAATCCTTTTTCCTCGTCATCAGCTGCATCGGCATTGTACTCTTCCGTAGCAATTGGTATTTGAAATTTATGAAGAGGGTCCGTTTGTAGAACTAATAAATGCAATAAGCAATTGTTTTGAAGTGTTTCTATTATTTATTGAATAATTTCTGCACTAAGTATACCTTCCATTTCACCACAATATATGGAATCAAGTGCTTCTATCTCATTGCTTTGGTCCTCCTTGTAATTTCGGCATCAATTTCTTTTTTGTTATTAATTATATTTTAATAACAAAAAAGAAATTGATGCCGTCTCTGCATCTAATAATGCTTTGAGGTTATTGCAATAGGGTTGCCTAGACACGTTCAAGCTGCGTGATGCCACATTACAGAAAATTTCGCGCGTAAATACATAATTTAAATGGACAACAATATTTACTCTTTTAGGATATAAAGGAATAAAATAAACTATTTACACTATAAAAAATGCATTTTGAAAAATATATATAAAGCTTTATGTAACCAATGCATTCCAATTAGTATAAATAATAACAATGCATAATTTTATCATTCCGCTTGAACATGACGCACCATAACTTTAACGTTGCCAGATGGTTTAGTTTAAAAATTTACTTTGTAGGAAAGAAATTACACTGAAACCTATGTGCATATGTATTTACTTGTTATAACTTTAAAATTATTATTTGTTATAGGCATTAAGTTTAACGAAGCCGTAACAATAACAAGTACATCATACAATGTATTTTTTTTAATTAGCGTTACCAGATCTTTAATAAAATACACACTGTTACATTTAAAAAATTAATTTTTTTTTATTTGTAATATAACAGAAATAAACTATGTTCTTTACACTTATATATAATGTAGTAATGTAATGTAGTTGTTCCAACAAATCACCCAACGATTTTTAAATAAATTGAAGTTGTATTATACATCTGGATTTTCCAACCTTCAAAAAAAAAAATTTACAATGTGAATTAAACTTTATATTGAGCACAAAGTCCCTACTTTTTTTTTTTTTTCATTTAAATAAATTCTGCATTAAAAAAACGAGGTTTTTAACACAACTAAATTATAAGTTAACTTACTTATGTATTGTGATGAGTGGGTGTGCCTCGACTTTGGTGTCTTGTGGTGTAAGGAAACAATACTGTCTGTTCTTGAAATCCAAACCTTCTTGTATAAGCAGTTTGGTAATAAAAGTTCTATTAACTTCGTCCTTTACAAATATAAGTTTATGGAAAATAAAATCCATATAAGCTATGAAAAGTAGTAAAACTTACTGTAAAGACATCATATTCATCTAGGAAATAAAACGGATGATCCGAAGTACTCCAAAGCCCTTTTAACAATGAAATTGTTGTAAAAGACCTTTACACCACCTGACAAACTTCTTGTATTTGATGTTTGATTACCACTCGGTGGATAAACACTTATTTGTAATGTCTTTTCCCTATGACATCACACTCAAATTCCGACAGACTAGTGCTTGCTATTTATTAATTATAAAAATAGATAAATTAGATTCTTATTTTTATTTTTAAGCATTTATTTTTGCTTACCTTAAATTGAAATTGAACCATGGTAAAAAAATGATAGCGGGAACGTTGAAAACGTTGCGCTCGCGTATGGTAAGCAATACGTAATTTTTCGACAATATTTAAAACATAGTCCAGATTTTCGGTTTGCTTTTTAAGATTATCACGTAATTTGCTTAAGTTTTGTTCAACCTCTTGACTGTCTATATTCAGTGATTCATAATAAGTAATTTTACCTTTGTACCGACTTATAAGTTCAAGTAATTCGTCCTCTGTTTTGTTAGTCTCAACAAAATCAGCGACTTTCTGGGCATTGTTACGCTCTTCCTCCAAATTGGTTTCCAAACTCTTTTTATCCTTAAGTGTTGATTCAAGTAATTCCTTTGTTTTCTTAAGACGTCGTTTATTATCCTCAAAAAGTAGATCCAAAGTCCCCAATTCAGTTTCCAATTCATATTTTTTAATATCAATTTCGTTACATTTATTTTTAATATCTTCTAGACCTTTTCTTTCATTAGCTGCTTCCAAATCAGCTTCAGATTTAAGTTTGTTAATATCTTGTAGTTCATTCCCCAATTTTTCTTGTTCGTCTTTTAATTTAGTTAACTTTTCGCTGCTTTTGGTTAAATGCGTTTCCTTAACAAACGAAATTTTTTCTTAATTCAATTTGTATTAAAATTCATTTTTAACTTACAAGTATATTTAGTGCTGGCAGCTCCCGATATTCAACATTTTCAATTTCCATTATTTGTTTAACTGATTTCGCATTGGCAGTATGATATGTCTTTATCATATCACTTTTATCGCTTATATCCTTAAGGACAGATTCCAATTGTTGCTTTGCTTTCGTACATTGTTTTTTTACGTCTGCTCCACGCTCCAGAACTTTTTGATACTCATCCTTAAGTTGCTTAATCCGATCATCTACATTGACCTGTATTAACCGCGCCGGTCGTATTTCTATTGAATAAACAGCATATTTAGGGGATGGTAGATACTCCAGTCCTAAACTAGGCACCAGTACACGTGACAAATTGCGTGGAACATTTTCAGTAAGCGATGTAAGTGACTGAGCTGTGTCTTTGCAATCGGTAACCAATACTGTCTCAATGCGCATCGTATCAATAACATAATTCATTACAATTGGATCATCACATCTAATAAAATAGGTAAAGTTTTAAAAATGAATATTTATATAGTTTTAAGAAAAACTGTACTGTATCATATCCATTAGAACAACAGCTTTTGATGTACGTGGCTGCACTTTATGTTTCGATACATCATAGATATGTTTGGTAAACTCACAAGTCACAATGGTAGGTACATTACCGCGTGTATAAACTTTTTCTAATAAAGTTCTTAAATACATTCGATCTTTTTCCGATCCAACAATATATGAACGCAAACAATTACGTAATTGATGCTCAATTAGATTGTGGTACTTGGAATTTGGTACCGTTATATAAATGCCCAGAGGACCACGTGGTTTCATGTAAAAATTATCACCAGTATATTTAGTTTGCAAGGTTTGATCCACGCTCATCGCTTGATCTCCATAAACAGATAGTTTATTTGATCTGTTTCGTATCAATGCATCCAACTCAGTTTTGAGTTTCTCTAAAATTTTTTTAAATATATAGTACATTGTTATAGTATAAGTAATTATGTTATTCTACTTACGTTCTGAATATATTAACTTATTCATTTCACATGACACAACATCTACTTGCTCTTTAGTATCTGGTAAACGATTTTTCATCTCATACTCCTCATCACGTAATTTATTTACCATTTCATTATTTTTGGCTACTTTTTCTTTGAGTTCAGCTAATTTAGCGGTATTCTCTTCTTTTAGTTTCATAACTTCCGCATAGTCAGCATCATAAGTTTTCATATGCTTTTCGCAACCTTCAAAAGTATTTTGTTCCTCCTTCAAGCGCTTCTCAAGATTCTTTAAGTTAGATTTAACTGAGGTCACTTTGTAATCGGCTTCATGAGCTCTTTTGTTGGCCTCCCTATACTTTGCATCTTGTACTTCAAAAGTTTCCATAATCTGCTTTTTATCATTCTCTAGTTTTCTAAAATTTTAGTCATTATCTGTTCTAAATTATAGGTTCTAAAAACTTAATTAATTAGTATATACTTAAGTTCCTCATTAATGGTATCTTTTGTTGAGTCTTTTTGTGTGGTTTTCTCTAAAAGTTCCGCTTTTTTCTTCTCAATTATTGTCAGTGTATGTTCCAATTGGCTTAGTTCATCCTGAAGCTTAGTAACCTTTTGCCAAGCAAGCATTGCCTTAGCCTGTCTCATTTGAATCTATAATAGGCAAAAAGATATAACAATCGTATCGCAGACCCAAAGATTAAAGTCTTACCTTGAATTCCTCTTTATTTTTTAAAACTGTCAAATTTTCTTCATCTTCCGAACATTGTTTTTCCAACCTTTCGTTTTTCTATACAATTTAAATATTCATTAAAGTATTTAACTATTAAGCTACAAGATTATATCTGTTACCATTTTAAGCATTTCCAGATCATAATTAAAGTGTTCGCGCTGCTCATGACATTGTGTTAAGCTAGATGCGCACAAGTCCAGCTGCGTTGCTTTCATAAGCAATTTGTAATTAGATGCTGGCTCCAAACTAATATAGAGTATAGAGTATAGATATTATTTATTATCGTAATAAATGCACAAAAAATTTACTTACTCTTTAAGAAATTCACGTGATGCCTCCTGATTTAGTACAAATATAGGATTCTCAACACTTATGCCAAAAAACAACAGGAGGCGACGAACCTCATCCAGTTTCTTCGATACACTTCTATGATGGGCATCTTTTAACTCATAGGTGGAGGACGATTGACGTATTTTACGTACAACTGTTATATGAGGTCCAAATATATCAAGTTTGTATGGACGCAGACCCGTATTGCATAAAGTCAGTTCAATTGTTGCAGATCCTTCACCATTCTTAATGAGCTCTAAACATGGAAGGGTTTAATAACAATCCTCAATTTATTATAAGTGAGATTTACTTTGTATGGTGGACGCCCGACTTGTAGCTCGTGCACTGCCAGCAAGTCCCAGTGCAAGAGCTGTAATCACAGCACTTTTGCCACTTCCATTGCTTCCAACCAGAAAATTAATATTTGGCCCAAAGTCAACCTTTAAATTGCTATGACACATAAAATTAATTAAACGTACAGAGATAATTTTACCACAGCGACTAAAAGCAGTTGGAATGGAAGGACCGATCTGTAAAGGAGTGACATAATTTATTTGGCAACTAGTATATTATTATATTAAAATAAAGTCAAATTCAGGTTTACCGTAGGACTTTCACATGAAGTTTCACTGTAATTTACATTGCTGGATAAACGCTTTTTGGATGCATTCCAACTGCTTTTATCGCTGGGTAAAATTATCTCTGTACGTTTAATTAATTTTATGTGTCATAGCAATTTAAAGGTTGACTTTGGGCCAAATATTAATTTTCTGGTTGGAAGCAATGGAAGTGGCAAAAGTGCTGTGATTACAGCTCTTGCACTGGGACTTGCTGGCAGTGCACGAGCTACAAGTCGGGCGTCCACCATACAAAGTAAATCTCACTTATAATAAATTGAGGATTGTTATTAAACATGGTGAAGGATCTGCAACAATTGAACTGACTTTATGCAATACGGGTCTGCGTCCATACAAACTTGATATATTTGGACCTCATATAACAGTTGTACGTAAAATACGTCAATCGTCCTCCACCTATGAGTTAAAAGATGCCCATCATAGAAGTGTATCGAAGAAACTGGATGAGGTTCGTCGCCTCCTGTTGTTTTTTGGCATAAGTGTTGAGAATCCTATATTTGTACTAAATCAGGAGGCATCACGTGAATTTCTTAAAGAGTAAGTAAATTTTTTGTGCATTTATTACGATAATAAATAATATCTATACTCTATACTCTATATTAGTTTGGAGCCAGCATCTAATTACAAATTGCTTATGAAAGCAACGCAGCTGGACTTGTGCGCATCTAGCTTAACACAATGTCATGAGCAGCGCGAACACTTTAATTATGATCTGGAAATGCTTAAAATGGTAACAGATATAATCTTGTAGCTTAATAGTTAAATACTTTAATGAATATTTAAATTGTATAGAAAAACGAAAGGTTGGAAAAACAATGTTCGGAAGATGAAGAAAATTTGACAGTTTTAAAAAATAAAGAGGAATTCAAGGTAAGACTTTAATCTTTGGGTCTGCGATACGATTGTTATATCTTTTTGCCTATTATAGATTCAAATGAGACAGGCTAAGGCAATGCTTGCTTGGCAAAAGGTTACTAAGCTTCAGGATGAACTAAGCCAATTGGAACATACACTGACAATAATTGAGAAGAAAAAAGCGGAACTTTTAGAGAAAACCACACAAAAAGACTCCACAAAAGATACCATTAATGAGGAACTTAAGTATATACTAATTAATTAAGTTTTTAGAACCTATAATTTAGAACAGATAATGACTAAAATTTTAGAAAACTAGAGAATGATAAAAAGCAGATTATGGAAACTTTTGAAGTACAAGATGCAAAGTATAGGGAGGCCAACAAAAGAGCTCATGAAGCCGATTACAAAGTGACCTCAGTTAAATCTAACTTAAAGAATCTTGAGAAGCGCTTGAAGGAGGAACAAAATACTTTTGAAGGTTCGAAAAGCATATGAAAACTTATGATGACTATGCGGAAGTTATGAAACTAAAAGAAGAGAATACCGCTAAATTAGCTGAACTCAAAGAAAAAGTAGCCAAAAATAATGAAATGGTAAATAAATTACGTGATGAGGAGTATGAGATGAAAAATCGTTTACCAGATACTAAAGAGCAAGTAGATGTTGTGTCATGTGAAATGAATAAGTTAATATATTCAGAACGTAAGTAGAATAACATAATTACTTATACTATAACAATGTACTATATATTTAAAAAAATTTTAGAGAAACTCAAAACTGAGTTGGATGCATTGATACGAAACAGATCAAATAAACTATCTGTTATGGAGATCAAGCGATGACGTGGATAAACCTTGCAAACTAAATATATGGTGATAATTTTTACATGAAACCACGTGGTCCTCTGGGCATTTATATAACGGTACCAAATTCCAAGTACCACAATCTAATTGAGCATCAATTACGTAATTGTTTGCGTTCATATATTGTTGGATCGGAAAAAGATCGAATGTATTTAAGAACTTTATTAGAAAAAGTTTATACACGCGGTAATGTACCTACCATTGTGACTTGTGAGTTTACCAAACATATCTATGATGTATCGAAACATAAAGTGCAGCCACGTACATCAAAAGCTGTTGTTCTAATGGATATGATACAGTACAGTTTTTCTTAAAACTATATAAATATTCATTTTTAAAACTTTACCTATTTTATTAGATGTGATGATCCAATTGTAATGAATTATGTTATTGATACGATGCGCATTGAGACAGTATTGGTTACCGATTGCAAAGACACAGCTCAGTCACTTACATCGCTTACTGAAAATGTTCCACGCAATTTGTCACGTGTACTGGTGCCTAGTTTAGGACTGGAGTATCTACCATCCCCTAAATATGCTGTTTATTCAATAGAAATACGACCGGCGCGGTTAATACAGGTCAATGTAGATGATCGGATTAAGCAACTTAAGGATGAGTATCAAAAAGTTCTGGAGCGTGGAGCAGACGTAAAAAAACAATGTACGAAAGCAAAGCAACAATTGGAATCTGTCCTTAAGGATATAAGCGATAAAAGTGATATGATAAAGACATATCATACTGCCAATGCGAAATCAGTTAAACAAATAATGGAAATTGAAAATGTTGAATATCGGGAGCTGCCAGCACTAAATATACTTGTAAGTTAAAAATGAATTTTAATACAAATTGAATTAAGAAAAAATTTTGTTTGTTAAGGAAACGCATTTAACCAAAAGCAGCGAAAAGTTAACTAAATTAAAAGACGAACAAGAAAAATTGGGGAATGAACTACAAGATATTAACAAACTTAAATCTGAAGCTGATTTGGAAGCAGCTAATGAAAGAAAAGGTCTAGAAGATATTAAAAATAAATGTAACGAAATTGATATTAAAAAATATGAATTGGAAACTGAATTGGGGACTTTGGATCTACTTTTTGAGGATAATAAACGACGTCTTAAGAAAACAAAGGAATTACTTGAATCAACACTTAAGGATAAAAAGAGTTTGGAAACCAATTTGGAGGAAGAGCGTAACAATGCCCAGAAAGTCGCTGATTTTGTTGAGACTAACAAAACAGAGGACGAATTACTTGAACTTATAAGTCGGTACAAAGGTAAAATTACTTATTATGAATCACTGAATATAGACAGTCAAGAGGTTGAACAAAACTTAAGCAAATTACGTGATAATCTTAAAAAGCAAACCGAAAATCTGGACTATGTTTTAAATATTGTCGAAAAATTACGTATTGCTTACCATACGCGAGCGCAACGTTTTCAACGTTCCCGCTATCATTTTTTTACCATGGTTCAATTTCAATTTAAGGTAAGCAAAAATAAATGCTTAAAAATAGGATAAATAAGTATCTAATATTTATTTTTATAATTAATAAATAGCAAGCACTAGTCTGTCGGCAATTTGAAGGTGATATGGTGCCAAATCATAGGGAAAAGACATTACAAATAAGCGTTTATCCACCGAGTGGTAATCAAACATCAAATACAAGAAGTTTGTCAGGTGGTGAAAGGTCTTTTACAACAATTTCATTGTTAAAAGGGCTTTGGAGTACTTCGGATCATCCGTTTTATTTCCTAGATGAATATGATGTCTTTACAGTAAGTTTTACTACTTTTATAGCTTATATGATTTAATTTTCCATAAACTTATATTTGTAAAGGACGAAGTTAATAGAACTTTTATTACCAAACTGCTTATACAAGAAGGTTTGGATTTCAAGAACAGACAGTATTGTTTCCTTACACCACAAGACACCAAAGTCGAGGCACACCCACTCATCACAATACATAAGTAAGTTAACTTATAATTTAGTTGTGTTAAAAACCTCGTTTTTTTAATGCAGAATTTATTTAAATGAAAAAAAAAAAAAAAAAAAGTAGGGACGCTCCGCGCTCAATATAAAGTTTAATTCACATTGTAAATTTTTTTTTTTGAAGGTTGGAAAATCCAGATGTATAATACTACTTCAATTTATTTAAAAATCGTTGGGTGATTTGTTGGAACAACTACATTACATTACTACATTATATATAAGTGTAAAGAACATAGTTTATTTCTGTTATATTACAAATAAAAAAAAATTAATTTTTTAAATGTAACAGTGTGTATTTTATTAAAGATCTGGTAACGCTAATTAAAAAAATACATTGTATGATGTACTTGTTATTGTTACGGCTTCGTTAAACTTAATGCCTATAACAAATAATAATTTTAAAGTTATAACAAGTAAATGAATATGCACATAGGTTTCAGTGTAATTTCTTTCCTACAAAGTAAATTTTTAAACTAAACCATCTGGCAACGTTAAAGTTATGGTGCGTCATGTTCAAGCGGAATGATAAAATTATGCATTGTTATTATTTATACTAATTGGAATGCATTGGTTACATAAAGCTTTATATATATTTTTCAAAATGCATTTTTTATAGTGTAAATAGTTTATTTTATTCCTTTATATCCTAAAAGAGTAAATATTGTTGTCCATTTAAATTATGTATTTACGCGCGAAATTTTCTGTAATGTGGCATCACGCAGCTTGAACGTGTCTAGGCAACCCTATTGCAATAACCTCAAAGCATTATTAGATGCAGAGACGGCATCAATTTCTTTTTTGTTATTAATTATATTTTAATAAATCAGAATGAGCCGAAATTACAAGGAGGACCAAAGCAATGAGATAGAAGCACTTGATTCCATATATTGTGGTGAAATGGAAGGTATACTTAGTGCAGAAATTATTCAATAAATAATAGAAACACTTCAAAACAATTGCTTATTGCATTTATTAGTTCTACAAACGGACCCTCTTCATAAATTTCAAATACCAATTGCTACGGAAGAGTACAATGCCGATGCAGCTGATGACGAGGAAAAAGGATTAGCGTGCAAGCTCGTGTTTTCTTATACACCAACATATCCGGATAAAGCCCCGTTGGTGGAGATTGAGGAAACTGAAAATTTTGAAGATACCTTCGAGTCACAGTTGTTGGAGC
>JBAMBS010002453.1:0-12301 GCA_037044455.1 Zygothrica quintamaculata | reverse complement strand
GTTTTGTGTTGTATGATTTGTATTGTAAGCTATGGGCATAGTATTGTATTTCTATACATATATATACATATATATATATATATATATTCCACTTTTAATTACAGTTTGTAGGTAAGCTGAATGCCGTCTTAATGAGAATAAATGTAATATATTTTATGCATCAAAATTGCATGTAAATTGCATGCAATGTAAGACATATTCAACACTTTGGTAAATGTATATTTGAATATTTAAATAAGTTGAATTTTACTGTAAATTTATTTTAATTTTATTAATAACAATTTAATACAAAACAACGCAAAACTTTGAAGCGTTTAAATTTTATAAAAGCAAATCAAGCGAATAGCTTCATTTTGGTCTATGGACAGGGATTAGAGTTCATTCGAACGTAATAATTTATAAAATAGTTTAATCAGTGTGTATATACATACACACACACACACACAGATACACACACACATAGAATAAGTACCCTAATCAATCTATTAACTCTTACACAGCAATAAATTAAGTTTTGATTTTAGTTTTTGTTTTTGCTGTTGCATATGTTTGCTGCAAGCACATTTAGTAGTAGCTATTTAAGCTCTAATTATTTTAATTTTATCTTATTAACTAGAACATTGAGTAAACAATTTAGTGTTAGTATAAATTAAAGCAAGATATAGTACTTAATACTGTATTTTAGTGGAAATTCTAAAACTTTTTCAAACAGCTGCAAATTATGTTTCATTTTTTATTGTAAAAACAAGTAAAAAGTCTATAGTCGAGTGAGCCCGACTACAAAAGCCCCTTTGTCTACATATCCAGCCATACACACACATACACACAATTCTACATGTACTTTAAGCCATTGCGTGCCCTTTAGCCCCCGCGCTCTATAGCGATATACTTAATGTTGAATAACTGCCGTGTTATTTATCCAATCTTAATGAAATTCACTACGTAGATCAAAAATAGTCGAATTATTGTTGTTGCGAAAACGAAATTCAATCGGTTGAAAATTGTGCTTAATAATGGTTTTTTTTCGTATTGCGGGGGTCAGGGAAGGAAATTCAAAAATCTCAAATATCAATAAATCATAAATTTGGTTACTCTAGCTCTTATAGTCTCTGAGAAACAGGCGTTCATACGGACGGGCGATCGATTTATACTTTATGGGGTCTCCGATGATTATTTCTATATGTTATTATTTCTATGTGTTTGCTTCTTTTTTACAAAAAGGCAAAGGGGCTAAAAATATAAATAGATTTGCTTCGTCTACTTAATAAATTTGTACATAGTATATATACTATATATACTCTATATATATAATATATATACTCTGTATATATAGTATATATAATCTGTCTATTATTTAGTTTAGTTTGCATTGTTTTTTTGTACTGCCATTTTTCACTCTCTTTATGCTCTTTCATGATTTCGCCTATAACAATAAATAGGCATTATACATAATTATCTCATAATATATATATATATATATATATATATATATATATGTGTATTTATATATATGTGTATGTTTGTGCATGCGTACACATGTATGTTAACTCTATGCTCTATGACAACGGCTGTGAGTGGCTTTAAGTGGATTAATTTAAATCATTTGTCTGACGTTTTTTTATTTTTTGAAATGTGCTGTTGCGGTTGAAGGATAAAGCATCTGGCTCAAAAGCAGCTAAAGAGACAGAGAGTGTGTGCGTATGTGTGTGTGTGTGTGTGAAGTAGGTAAAAGCGTATAGCAGGTCGATGAAGTTGAAGCCGTTTTGGGTGTATGGCTGTTGGGTTGAATTTTATTTGATAAATGAGTTTTCCATGCGCTGAATTTGCCATTTTACGCAAATATATAGCCTACTTTTGTGCGTGAAAGGCATTTGCCGGCCGAGTTTTCCTTTCACTTCAATGGATTCATATTGCACTTTCCTTTTCCTTTTTCCTTTTTTCTTTCTTGTTTATGCTTATAAATAAAGATGCCTCATAAAAATGTGTGTTATGTTAGGTGTGGGTGTAAAGTATATTTGTGTGTGTGTGTATGTGTGTGTTTATTTGTGTGTGACAAGTCGACAAGCAGGAAGCAAGAAACCAAAAGCAAGAAGCAAACAGCAAGCAGCAGTGAGAAGGATGTGATTTTGTTTATCCTTGCAAGTTGTATGGCAAGCTGTTACTTATAATGATGTTGCATTAACACGCATATCGTTTATCGTACATTGCCTATCGCTTATCGCCTATCACTTATCGCTTGTCAATTGCCTATCGTTAAGTAACACAAAGGTTAAAGTGTCACCCACAAGCGTATTAATTTTCCATGAAAATTGCCTTATTGATCATCCTGTACTGCTTTATGCAACAAACTGCTTCACACACACATAATAAAGATAATAAAGATGATAAGCAACAATGGCCTAAATACGTCATATATATATATATATATATATATATATATATATATATATATATATATATATATATGTATATATTTATATATAAAATATGCAGTAAAAATAAATGATTTTAGGTATAATTATTATATTTGACAGTGGCTTGAGCACTTTATGCCACATGTGGCAAAGTGTGGCATGCATGCAAATGCAGGTGGGAAGGGGAGGCAAAATGTTGCATGCAATATTTGAGAACTTGTAACAATTTTGTGCAAGTAAAACGATTTGCAACAAACTAAATGCAACTGTTGCATAATCCAAACCAAACAATAAACTTAACAAAGGAATTGCAATTTATGCTTGATAAATCATTTGAATTTATACAACTTATATATATATAATTATATATATAAATATATGTATGTATGTGTGTGTTAAAATAAATTGAAATTTGTGCATATTTTGTATATAGTTTTGGTAAGATTTTAAGCCAAAGAGACTTTAAGAGGGAGAGAGAAAACAATTAATTAAACTTGGGTCTGACAGCTGTTATCCTATTAAGTTGATATTTACTTTGATTATCCTGTTTGGTTATTATGTTATAGTGTTGTTGTTTGTTTTAGCCATTGTTTACTTAATGGCCAGTGTTAACGTGTTTTCATTAACTTATGTTAAAATTGCATTATGTATAGAATTCATAGCAAAGAATTCTGCTATGTTCAATAATTGAAGCATAACTTAAGGCGCATTTAATTTAACTGTCAATTACGTATAGAAACCATTTTAATGCATATATAATAACACTTTACAAATTATATATATGTATATATATATGTGTGTGTGTGAAATTTTATAGCTTTGATAAGCTGGAAGTAATATCCGCTCTTCCGCTTTTGCTGCCTGACAAAAATTGTCCTTTTGAAATTGATATTTGGCTAACATCCGTTTATGATAACAGCAGCAGAACAATAAGTACACACACACACACACACACACACACACACACACACACACACACATACATACACACACACATATTTACCAACACTGTTACTATTTTATAAATATATGCAGAATATATTAAATTGTCTCTAGTTTGTCTTTTAACGTTGCTTCTTGTTGTTGTTGTTGTTGCTGTTGTTGTGCGGCGAACTGATAACAGATGATAAAAAAAAAGAAAATAAACACACATTTACACGTTTAACAACACTGTAAGCAAAAACATGAAAATGAATTGGGTTATATTATGGCCAGTTTGTTTATGTTTCAAATTGAATGTTAGTTGGCCAACAGGCAAAAGAAAAAAAAGAAAAATAAAAAGGATATGACCAAATGAAAACAATTCTCATAACCAAAGACAAACACAACAGGCGCTATGTGTATGTGAGTGTGTGCTCCTATATAATTTGTTAGAAAATTGGATATATATATATAAATGAAAGCAAGCAAAGCTTTGTTTAAGCCATTTGTTTATTTAGTGCTCTCGTTTTTTTATGCTCTCTTAAAAAAAGGTGGAAAATGGCAAAGCGTTGCACGATTTTCCGATCAATTTGCAATTTGCAATGCAACATTTAAAGCCATTTTTATATTCGCTGAAGTCACCTTTATTTGCAATGTTGGTAATTAAGTTAGATATAGATATAATTAAACATTAAGAGCTTAGTAATAATGTCAAGGACTTAAGTAGGAATATAAAAAATGTTATATTTTACCAACAGAGTTCTTAGCCAAGTAGCTCTTAACCATACCATATTCCATTCCATTGAGCGGATTATGTATTGAGTGCTCTGAGTTAAGGTGCACATTATGAGCCATCAAGTGTCGGCTTAAAGGCTAGACTAAAACCAATTTCCAGTTATATAACGTAACTAATTAGCGAAATAAGCAAAAAAAAAAAAAAAAAAGGAATTTGTTGTATATGTATATGTATTAATAGATGTATATATATATACATATATATATATAATATATTAACGCAAATGAAGTAAACATTTCATTGAGTTAAAACTCAACCTTGCTCACAAGGCTAAAATATCTATGGGAGTAACTTTCATCAAAAAAATCTCGTCAAATTTTCAAAATGTGCTTGAAAAAAGCAAAACAAAAAAAATGTAAAGAGAGAAGTGAAGTGCTGGGGGAATTACAGAAGCTCAGGAAATGCGGTTGGTTATGCAAAGGGGGTGGGGGAAGAGGCTTGTTTGAAGTGCTGGTGAGTGAAGTTGAAGACCCTTAAGCTGTAAGCCAAAAGGCAAACAAATTCAGTTTAACACGCCCACAAGTCTCACACGGCCCACAACCTAACAAAAAAAAAGAAGGAAGTTACACTAAAAAATATGTTAGGCCAGTCTATTAGACTAGAAAATACCCTACCCTACACAAGAATCAATATATATAATAGATATATATACGAAATAACTACTAATATATATGTAGATAATCAGATGAAATTGCATTTCATTAGCTGCAATAAGTGGCTGCTGGCAACAGACAAATCGAAGCGTTTAATAATGCTGATCAGATATATATAGGTAGGTAGAATATGCTTGAAATTTATTTCAATAGAGCCAACCAGGGCGCCTGCCAAAGTACTATAAATAGGGTCAACAAATTGGCAAAAGATTAGCCAAAAACTGTTGGCCCCATTTGTGGTAATAAAAATTTGCAACAATTGCAACAATTGTGCCACAAATTTGTGTCTCTTTCAACAAAAGCAAAAGCAACAAAAATGAAAAAAAAAAAAAGAAAGAAAAAATGGTGCTGCCAACTGGCAACTTGGCCGGAAGCTGGCAGCTGCTGTCATAGAACGCAGCTCGCTTCCGCTTGGCAAACGGTGCGCACGGAAATTCCGAATGGTTTTAGTGGCAAATTATGACCAAGGGATAACATAATGGTTAACAACAAGCAAATGACTATTATAGCCAAGATAAGTGTTTAAATTTTATACTTTTCCCTCTTTTTTCATTTCAGCTATTTATTAAATAACAATTTTACCTGTTAACCGTTAACTGTTAACTGTGATAAGAACATGGCAGGTGGGCCAGCAGGCAGGAAGGTGAAGGCACTGCGTAATCAATAAGTAGCTCATAAATTATGAAGCTGTCAGTAGGTTTTTTTTTTATTTCATTTTTTTTTTTTAGCTGGCGTCAATAGCGGCACATCGACATGGCCATGGTCACATGTGGATAATGATGAGTGGTTTGCCCCAGCCACATATATAAATATATATACATATATCCACCCACACACACACACACACACACAAAACTTACACACAAACACTTATACTTAAACACACTCAGACATAGAAAGCCACCCACCTTTATGATTATACAAAGTAAGACTTGTGGTGTGTGTGTGTACGAGTTCTTTTTTGGTCAATTGAAAAAGTTGGCCCTTTTGGATTTTTTCGCACTTATGGTATCAACTTGGTTTATTTTCAATGGCATCTCAACTTTCATTTAAGCCATTAAATGCCGTAATGTTTGTGTAGCCCACTACCAATACCAATTTCAACTTCAACTTCTACTCCCATTTTCATACTCATTCTCATTTTCATTTTGCATTCCCATTTCCATATCCATTTCCATCTCCAATTTTCATTCCTTTTTCAATACCAATTCGCATTTGAATCCCATTTCCAAGTGCTCCACAATAAGCACTCTACGTTTAAATTGCTTTCATCATTGATTTATAAGTAAAAACTTTTCGATCAACTTGGCCCAAATATAACTATTATTATAATCGCGGGTATAAGTAAAAAGTTAACGAGTTGACGAAACCCACAACAAATGAGTTACTTTTTTTTTTTTTTTGATTATTTAATCAGATAAATAAGTGAAAAAGCAAAGGGTAAAATGAAAAGTAAATGAAAGTGGGGCAAAAAAATTTTTGTTAAGAGTTGTTTTATACCAGAAATTAATTGAATCAAAAAATTTTTTATATAAAATATTAAAATTTATATATATAAATCGTATTAGAAGATAAAGGCACAGAAAAAAATTTTTAATCTTAAACACTTTTAATTTAAATAAAATAAATTAAAAGTGTTTAAGATTAAAAATAATTTGTGCCTTCATCTTCTAATACGATTTATATATATAAATTTTAATATTTTATATAAAAAATTTTTTGATTCAATTAATTTCTGGTATAAAACAACTCTTAACAAAAATTTTTTTGCCCCACTTTCATTTACTTTTCATTTTACCCTTTGCTTTTTCACTTATTTATCTGATTAAATAATCAAAAAAAAAAAAAAAGTAACTCATTTGTTGTGGGTTTCGTCAACTCGTTAACTTTTTACTTATACCCGCGATTATAATAATAGTTATATTTGGGCCAAGTTGATCGAAAAGTTTTTACTTATAAATCAATGATGAAAGCAATTTAAACGTAGAGTGCTTATTGTGGAGCACTTGGAAATGGGATTCAAATGCGAATTGGTATTGAAAAAGGAATGAAAATTGGAGATGGAAATGGATATGGAAATGGGAATGCAAAATGAAAATGAGAATGAGTATGAAAATGGGAGTAGAAGTTGAAGTTGAAATTGGTATTGGTAGTGGGCTACACAAACATTACGGCATTTAATGGCTTAAATGAAAGTTGAGATGCCATTGAAAATAAACCAAGTTGATACCATAAGTGCGAAAAAATCCAAAAGGGCCAACTTTTTCAATTGACCAAAAAAGAACTCGTACACACACACACCACAAGTCTTACTTTGTATAATCATAAAGGTGGGTGGCTTTCTATGTCTGAGTGTGTTTAAGTATAAGTGTTTGTGTGTAAGTTTTGTGTGTGTGTGTGTGTGTGTGGGTGGATATATGTATATATATTTATATATGTGGCTGGGGCAAACCACTCATCATTATCCACATGTGACCATGGCCATGTCGATGTGCCGCTATTGACGCCAGCTAAAAAAAAAAAATGAAATAAAAAAAAAACCTACTGACAGCTTCATAATTTATGAGCTACTTATTGATTACGCAGTGCCTTCACCTTCCTGCCTGCTGGCCCACCTGCCATGTTCTTATCACAGTTAACAGTTAACGGTTAACAGGTAAAATTGTTATTTAATAAATAGCTGAAATGAAAAAAGAGGGAAAAGTATAAAATTTAAACACTTATCTTGGCTATAATAGTCATTTGCTTGTTGTTAACCATTATGTTATCCCTTGGTCATAATTTGCCACTAAAACCATTCGGAATTTCCGTGCGCACCGTTTGCCAAGCGGAAGCGAGCTGCGTTCTATGACAGCAGCTGCCAGCTTCCGGCCAAGTTGCCAGTTGGCAGCACCATTTTTTCTTTCTTTTTTTTTTTTTCATTTTTGTTGCTTTTGCTTTTGTTGAAAGAGACACAAATTTGTGGCACAATTGTTGCAATTGTTGCAAATTTTTATTACCACAAATGGGGCCAACAGTTTTTGGCTAATCTTTTGCCAATTTGTTGACCCTATTTATAGTACTTTGGCAGGCGCCCTGGTTGGCTCTATTGAAATAAATTTCAAGCATATTCTACCTACCTATATATATCTGATCAGCATTATTAAACGCTTCGATTTGTCTGTTGCCAGCAGCCACTTATTGCAGCTAATGAAATGCAATTTCATCTGATTATCTACATATATATTAGTAGTTATTTCGTATATATATCTATTATATATATTGATTCTTGTGTAGGGTAGGGTATTTTATAGTCTAATAGACTGGCCTAACATATTTTTTAGTGTAACTTCCTTCTTTTTTTTTGTTAGGTTGTGGGCCGTGTGAGACTTGTGGGCGTGTTAAACTGAATTTGTTTGCCTTTTGGCTTACAGCTTAAGGGTCTTCAACTTCACTCACCAGCACTTCAAACAAGCCTCTTCCCCCACCCCCTTTGCATAACCAACCGCATTTCCTGAGCTTCTGTAATTCCCCCAGCACTTCACTTCTCTCTTTACATTTTTTTTGTTTTGCTTTTTTCAAGCACATTTTGAGAATTTGACGAGATTTTTTTGATGAAAGTTACTCCCATAGATATTTTAGCCTTGTGAGCAAGGTTGAGTTTTAACTCAATGAAATGTTTACTTCATTTGCGTTAATATATTATATATATATATGTATATATATATACATCTATTAATACATATACATATACAACAAATTCCTTTTTTTTTTTTTTTTTTGCTTATTTCGCTAATTAGTTACGTTATATAACTGGAAATTGGTTTTAGTCTAGCCTTTAAGCCGACACTTGATGGCTCATAATGTGCACCTTAACTCAGAGCACTCAATACATAATCCGCTCAATGGAATGGAATATGGTATGGTTAAGAGCTACTTGGCTAAGAACTCTGTTGGTAAAATATAACATTTTTTATATTCCTACTTAAGTCCTTGACATTATTACTAAGCTCTTAATGTTTAATTATATCTATATCTAACTTAATTACCAACATTGCAAATAAAGGTGACTTCAGCGAATATAAAAATGGCTTTAAATGTTGCATTGCAAATTGCAAATTGATCGGAAAATCGTGCAACGCTTTGCCATTTTCCACCTTTTTTTAAGAGAGCATAAAAAAACGAGAGCACTAAATAAACAAATGGCTTAAACAAAGCTTTGCTTGCTTTCATTTATATATATATATATATATATATACATATATATACATATATATCCAATTTTCTAACAAATTATATAGGAGCACACACTCACATACACATAGCGCCTGTTGTGTTTGTCTTTGGTTATGAGAATTGTTTTCATTTGGTCATATCCTTTTTATTTTTCTTTTTTTTCTTTTGCCTGTTGGCCAACTAACATTCAATTTGAAACATAAACAAACTGGCCATAATATAACCCAATTCATTTTCATGTTTTTGCTTACAGTGTTGTTAAACGTGTAAATGTGTGTTTATTTTCTTTTTTTTTATCATCTGTTATCAGTTCGCCGCACAACAACAGCAGCAACAGCAAGAACAACAACGAGAAGCAACGTTAAAAGACAAACTAGAGACAATTTAATATATTCTGCATATATTATAAAATAGTAACAGTGTTGGTAAATATTGTGTGTGTGTGTGTGTGTGTGTGTGTGTGTTGTGTGTGTACTTATTGTTCTGCTGCTGTTATCATAAACGGATGTTAGCCAAATATCAATTTCAAAAGGACAATTTTTGTCAGGCAGCAAAAGCGGAAGAGCGGATATTACTTCCAGCTTATGAAAGCTATAAAATTTCACACACACACACACATATATATACATATATATAATTTGTAAAGTGTTATTATATATGCATTAAAATGGTTTCTATACGTAATTGACAGTTAAATTAAATGCGCCTTAAGTTATGCTTCAATTATTGAACATAGCAGAATTCTTTGCTATGAATTCTATACATAATGCAATTTTAACATAAGTTAATGAAAACACGTTAACACTGGCCATTAAGTAAACAATGGCTAAAACAAACAACAACACTATAACATAATAACCAAACAGGATAATCAAAGTAAATATCAACTTAATAGGATAACAGCTGTCAGACCCAAGTTTAATTAATTGTTTTCTCTCTCCCTCTTAAAGTCTCTTTGGCTTAAAATCTTACCAAAACTATATACAAAATATGCACAAATTTCAATTTATTTTAACACACACATACATACATATATTTATATATATAATTATATATATATAAGTTGTATAAATTCAAATGATTTATCAAGCATAAATTGCAATTCCTTTGTTAAGTTTATTGTTTGGTTTGGATTATGCAACAGTTGCATTTAGTTTGTTGCAAATCGCTTTACTTGCACAAAATTGTTACAAGTTCTCAAATATTGCATGCAACATTTTGCCTCCCCTTCCCACCTGCATTTGCATGCATGCCACACTTTGCCACATGTGGCATAAAGTGCTCAAGCCACTGTCAAATATAATAATTATACCTAAAATCATTTATTTTTACTGCATATTTTATATATAAATATATACATATATATATATATATATATATCTATATATATATGTATATATAGATATATATATATATATGACGTATTTAGGCCATTGTTGTTTATCATCTTTATTATCTTTATTATGTGTGTTTGAAGCAGTTTGTTGCATAAAGCAGTACAGGATGATCAATAAGGCAATTTTCATGGAAAATTAATACGCTTGTGGGTCACACTTTAACCTTTGTGTTACTTAACGATAGGCAATTGACAAGCGATAAGTGATAGGCGATAAGCGATAGGCAATGTACGATAAACGATATGCGTGTTAATGCAACATCATTATAAGTAACAGCTTGCCATACAACTTGCAAGGATAAACAAAATCACATCCTTCTCACTGAAGCTTGCTGTTTGCTTCTTGCTTTTGGTTTCTTGCTTCCTGCTTGTCGACTTGTCACACACAAATAAACACACACGCACACAAATATACTTTACACCCACACCTTACATAACACACATTTTTATGAGGCATCTTTATTTATAAGCATAAACAAGAAAGAAAAAAGGAAAAAGGAAAAGGAAAGTGCAATATGAATCCATTGAAGTGAAAGGAAAACTCGGCCGGCAAATGCCTTTCACGCACAAAAGTAGGCTATATATTTGCGTAAAATGGCAAATTCAGCGCATGGAAAACTCATTTATCAAATAAAATTGAACCCAACAGCCACACACCCAAAACGGCTTCAACTTCATCGACCTGCTATACGCTTTTACCTACTTCACACACACACACACACACATACGCACACACTCTCTGTCTCTTTAGCTGCTTTTGAGCCAGATGCTTTATCCTTCAACCGCAACAGCACATTTCAAGAAATAAAAAAACGTCAGACAAATGATTTAAATTAATCCACTTAAAGCCACTCACAGCCGTTGTCATAGAGCATAGAGTTAACATACATGTGTACACATGCACAAATATACACACATATATATATATATATATATATATATATATATATAGAGATAATTATGTATATATAATGCCTATTTATTGTTATAGGCGAAATCATGAAAGAGCATAAAGAGAGTGAAAAATGGCAGTACAAAAAAACAATGCAAACTAAACTAAATAATAGACAGATTATATATACTATATATACAGAGTATATATATTATATATATAGAGTATATATAGTATATATACTATGTACACATTTATTAAGTACACGAAGCAAATCTATTTATATTTTTAGCCCCTTTGCCTTTTTGTAAAAAAGAAGCAAACACATAGAAATAATAACATATAGAAATAATCATCGGAGACCCCATAAAGTATAAATCGATCTAGCCCTGTCCGTCTCTCCGTCCGCCCGTCCGTATGAACGCCTGTTTCTCAGAGACTATAAGAGCTAGAGTAACCAAATTTATGATTTATTGATATTTGAGATTTTTGAATTTCCTTCCCTGACCCCCGCAATACGAAAAAAAACCATTATTAAGCACAATTTTCAACCGATTGAATTTCGTTTTCGCAACAACAATAACTAGACTATTTTTGATCTACGTAGTGAATTTCGTTAAGATAGGATAAAAAACACGGCAGTTATTCAACATTAAGTATATCGCTATAGAGCGCGGGGGCTAAAGGGCACGCAATGGCTTAAAGTACGTGTAGAATTATGTGTATGTGTGAGTATGTGTGTGTATGGCTGGATATGTAGACAAAGGGGCTTTTGTAGTCGGGCTCACTCGACTATAGACTTTTTACTTGTTTTTACAATAAAAAATGAAACATAATTTGCAGCTGTTTGAAAAAGTTTTAGAATTTCCACTAAAATACAGTATTAAGTACTATATCTTGCTTTAATTTATACTAACACTAAATTGTTTACTCAATGTTCTAGTTAATAAGACAAAATTAAAATAATTAGAGCTTAAATAGCTACTACTAAATGTGCTTGCAGCAAACATATGC
>JBAMBS010002451.1:0-25543 GCA_037044455.1 Zygothrica quintamaculata | reverse complement strand
GAAAATAACCATATGTATGTCCAGCAATAGAGTGTGAAAGAGAAGAGAATAGAGAAGAAGAAGAGCGGAATAGAGTTAAGTTGATGAGCAAAAAGCCGGTTCAAGTTTACACAGTTAATGACATGATGTAATTTCTTTTGCATTTCTTCTTCATCTTTAAGCCGAATTTTTGGTGAACTTGGCAGCTCGTTTACGCTACATTTTCGAGCCAAATCTAATTTACATATCAATAGTTTTGGCTTAGAGCAGCAGATCATTGCCAGTTTTGTAGTGATATAATATGTTTTGGCAATTAATTTAAAAAAAAAAGCTGGAGCAAAGATTTGTACAGGTCAAGCAGTTACTTCAAACATGTTCGTTTGCAACAAGTTCGCGCTATATTGTTGTTCGATGTTGTAGCCTTCGCACGCCAAAGTCTGCGCCAAAATGAAGCTAATGCTCAGTCAAGTCGCAGGCGCCTCAAGCAGCGCACGCGCAACGCATTTTTTGTTTGTTGTCTTATTTGAAGAGCTGCATCCAATTGGAATTATATGTGCGCTCTTATAAGAATACGTGCATCATTTTTGAAATGCCACCGAAGCGCGTTAATGGTTTCTATGTGCCGCGTTTGAAACGTGTTTGAAATTCGCAAAATAATTTTATTACAAATATATATAATTACAAATAAACCAAAAGATATATAAAGATATATATCTATATATATATATATATAACTGTAAAGTTTTGGTTCTATATAAAGTGTACAGCTATAAAGCAAGAAGCTTATAAGGTGAATGTTTTAACCAAATTGGCAAACTATGTCAAATACAAAGAAAGTAACAAACTGAATATACAATTTTGAAGCAAGTTTATATTTATGAATGAATTTGAATAATAATATAAATATATATTTATTGTAACGATCAGTTAGAAAAGCTAGTGGGTAGCATGCTGTTTGGGTTTGTCGTGTCTTCTTTATATGATTTTTTATGTGGGTTCCATTGCAATGTTCAATGTAAAGAAGACCTTTTTTGGTCAAGTACGCTGTACGCCCAGGTATGTGAAATGATGCAGCAGAATCTTTTGTAAAGATTGAAGAGTGTCTTCTGAGTCATTTCTACAGGTATCTGGAAAAAAACGTAACTTTTAATCATTTGCCAAAAGGTGCGGCAAAAGAGTTTTAATTTGAAATATTTAACAGAGCACCAAAAACTGTTTAAATTTTCGATGATATCATTTATAGTTATAGTTGCTTATGGTTAATTTTATTATATGCCTAAATATGGTAAATTATTTATTTAATTTGCTTTTAAATTTATTTATTTTTTGCAAATATTTATTTCCCCAAGGTCGTTAAAAACCATTTTAAAACATGTTTTTTTCCACTTCAAAAATATGTTTGACGCACTCAAAAAAAAAATTTATTCAATTGGAATAATCTGCATAATAATCAGTCGTTGTCCATTGGGTATTAAAAATTGATTTAAAAACTAACAAAAAAAAAAAACACAATATAAAATATAAAAAATTTGAATTAAAATCTGATATAAAGAGGAAGTATATATATATATATATATATATTATATTTGGTATGCATATTTGAATCCATTGTTGTATATAAAAATAAAAAATGATAATCCCATTTTGATTTAAAATTTGATTAAATAAAATGCAATTTGAATGAAAATTGGAAAAGCTGAAAAGCCGAAAAGCTGCATAATTGTATAGGAAAATCATGTGAAATTTATGTAGTGGAAAATGATTTGACTATAAGCTATTTATATAGATTGATAGATAGACTATGGCTTATGCTGCTTAAGGGGGACAATTGTATGACAATCTTTCCCTTTTATAAAGAGACAGGCTTGGGGCATGTTTCTGTACATCCTCTTATTAAACAGTAGCTATTGCTTATAGTTTATATATTTAATGGTGTTGCATTTGCTGCACATGCAGCAAACGTAATAGCCAACTTAAACTGCATACCAAGTCAAGTGCTTGAACAGGTGTAAACAGGTTTGAGGCAACAGAACTACTTGAGGTATTTCTGGCTAATAAATGTTAAAGATAGACATAGAAAAAGACATATAAAGAGCATAGTTAACTGCTATAAAGTTGGTTTTTATATAAGGTTAAAGAGTTGTTACTAATATCAACTTTAAGCAGCTGCTTAAGCTAACCTAGCAGCTGTTTAAAGTTAGACACTATGCTAAACAAAACTTGAAAATTGTTCAACCTCTTTATTAACAAGTATTTATTGCATATATATAGTTGATTAAATTAATACCTTTTGCTAGCTAGTTTTCAATTAAAATTTTAACACTTGCAACAACAACAAATTATAGCTCAAGCACAACTACTTTCAGTGGCAGCACTTTAAAATAAAGCTCAAACAATTTGCTCTATAATACATAAACAATTTAATTCAATTCTGTTGGCAAATACCAAACAGAAAGCTTAGCACAAAGAGAGATAGAGAGAGATAGATAAATAGCAGGTGGAGAGAGAAATAGAAAAAGTGTAAAACTAAAGTTGAACTTGACACATTTCGTATGCAAAAGTGGGCTAAAAGCTATAACGATAAAGGCAATCAGTCAACACAATGGCCAATGCTATACAACACGAAATAGCCACAAATGGTAATATGCTTAGACTTTTTGTTGCATAGCAGGCGATTAATTAAGTTTGGATTAGCGTTAAGTACTTCAACTAATTAACATATATATATATATATGAACAGTAACTGGCATATAGATGTGTAATTAGATATAGATCAAGTTAATTGTAGCAACTTTTCAGCTGCCACATACTAAGAGAGTCGTTTAGGTACAACACTGCGTATACTTAATGTACCAATAGCTATATAAATATATATATATATATATATATTTGAAGACATATAATCAGAGATATATATCAGGCTAATGGCAGCAGATTTGCAATGACTTACAGTTGCTTATGAACTGAATTAAACTTCTTTGGCATCACATGGCGTATACGTAATATGCAATTTTCTTTGCTCACATTTATGCAAGCGCGCAGCTGCAATCCAAAGGGTGTGTTGTATATGTGTATGTGTATTGTATGTGCATTGCATATGTATGTGTGTTCTATGTGTGTGTGTGTGTGTGTGTTTATTCCATGCTTCAATAACTGCCGCAAAAAGAAATAAATCAAAAAAAAATGTTGTAAACGTCTTTCGATTTATTCGCATTTGCGTGCATTGATACCTAAAGGTACGACCATTCATCCATTCATCCATCCATCCATTCATCCATCCATCCATCTATGAATCTATCCATCCGACCAGTCATACATTCATCTATTCATGCATCTAAATATATATCTATATATGCATAACAATGCATATCAATGGATCAGTTTGATATATGCCTGTATTTCTTATGAAAATAGTTTCGCTTTATTTGCGTGTTAAGCCAACGTCACGTTGCATTGTTTTTAATGTTGTTTTATAGTTTTTTATATATTTTTATTATAATTTTTTTATTATAATTTATTTTGTGTATTTTATAAATTTTCCTTTTTTGTTTTCTTCTTTTTTGTTGTTGCTGAAAAAAAGAGATTAAAAACAAAATAAACAAAAGAAAATTTATTATTGGTATGTTGCATGCAACTCATGACAATGTCAAGTCACCTCTGTTTGGGCATCACCTGATGTTTACCTCTGTATGTGTATGTGTGTGTGTGTGCGTTGTGTATGTAGGTGTGTGTGTGTGTCTTAGACACCATTGACAAAAATAAAACCATAGAAATGTTAATCGATCGTCCAAGAAATGAAAACAAAAACTATGCAAACGAGCAAATTGCAAATAGCGCGGCAACTTGCATAAGACCACACCCCATAGCTACTACCAACACTACCCTGGCCCTAAATGGTCAGTTAAGTACAGAAAACTAAAAGAGAGAAGGATAGGGGAGAAAAGCCCTATTGACCAATAATCAATAAATAAATAACCAATAGTCAATAATTAATATTCAATAAGCAACAAACGATGCAAATAACAAAAACCCAAAACAAAAGATGATTTCACATAAAAATATTTATGTATGTACAATAAATAAAAATATACATAAATAGATAAATACATATATATATATATATATATATATATATATATATTTTATATATGTATATAATGGATTGAATTGGATAAACTTTATTAATGCTTTAAATGGGCGGTAAATAACTATAAATTTGGTAGGGAGTATAATAGGTAGCAGCAGCTGATTTTTTATAGGAGTTGTGAATAAAGGCCCAAATACAGTTTAAATTAGCCTGATAAAGCTAATAACAGTTTGTTAATATTACTAGTACTAGCAGCTAATTAAATTGATAGTTAAATATAAGTTTTAACTTTTAGGTGAAGTGTCCACAGTATGGAAAAGTTGAGCAAAAATCTACCCAAAAACAAAATAGATAATGTTTTTATCATTCATTAAAAAGATTTTTATATTATTATTAATATATACAAATTTATATGAAATATTTATTTGAATTGCTTAAAGCATTTTTAAAGTATTTTCTAAAACTTTTTTACACTTACCTTAATTGGTATTCGAACCTTGTACTTCTTGACGAGTTGCTTAGCTTACGCTTAAAGTGCTTGCAGGGGGCAGCTGCTGTGAAGGAATAAAAAAAATATTTTTGTCATACTTTTGACTGAAAATTTTTATTTTTTTTTTATTATTTTAATATAAAATATAATGTCAATTATTTGTATAAAATTCAATATTTAATTAAACATAGAAAATGTTAAAAAAAATTTATGTAAAAAATGGAGGCACTTTTCAGGCAGAAAAAATGTGTTGCAAATTTTTAAAGGAGTTCAAAAAAATTTAAGTAAATTAAAAAAATAATTAAACGAATATATTTGTAATACCTTAAATTCTAGTTGGAATATATATATATATATATATATATGGAATATATAAAATATACAAATGTGTTCGCAAATATAGAACCGCAAAATTAAATCATATTTAAACCAAACTGCAAGAATTGTTGACTAAAAATTAAAATGATAAAAAATATATAAAAATTTATTAAAGAATAAAATTTAACAAATTATTAAACTAGTTTTTGGACACAACTGTATATATATTAAATTTAAAATTGCCTCAAAATTTACATAAAAATTCATTTAGGAATAATATAAAAAATTCATAATAAAAATTCGTTGAAATGAAAATTTCATTAAATTTTGTATAAAAAAATATAAAAGTGCAACATTTAAAGCTAATTATAATACTGTCCAATAACATAATGTGAAATTAAGTCGATGTCAGATAGAGTTAAGTTAATGCAATTTTTAATTAACTTTGTTAAATACAAAATGCAATATGCTGTTGCTGCTGCAGTTGATGTTGCATATTTCACATACATTAATTGAAAATTTATATCAAATTTCATATATGAAAATTTGAACAGATTTTCATTTAAAAAACAAAAAAAAAATTAATCAGCTGCAACTAAAAACCAGTTAAGTTGCAGTCTAAGAGATTTAAGTTAAGTTATTTTTTTTGGTAAAAGTGTAATGAAGATGGTCATAAATATGGTTGATTGATAACCAGTTTCTGTTACCACTAATGAATCTGGTAATACCAAATAAAATTTTAATAGACTGCAAAGTAAGAAATAATGAATCCAACTACTAAGATTCAGTTTTAACACCTGCCACCAATAGACGAAGGTGAACTGCAGTAGTTGATTGGTATTAAGTTGACTGGAAGTAAACATAAACATAAGTTAACATTGTGGACAGTTATGAGTGTGGCATGAAGTGATGTGATGTGATGTGTTGTATTGACCACATGCAACAGATTAATGTGCATTCGACAACATTTTAACCAGCTCAACGGGCTGATGACTGGCGGAAGACTTGTCCACAAATGTCAAAATTATGCATTGCATAAGCGTAGAGCCATTGAAAATGCAACCAGTTAATCACGCTCTTTCTCTTTCTCTCACTCTCTCTTTCACTTTGGCTTTCTCTTCTCTGTCTGGCTTGTAGCATGCGTGAACGCAGCCAAACAACACCGCGACGACGTCGTGCAGGCCCCAAACAGGCACTGCCAGTTGAGTCACCCTACAACATAGACAACACTGAGGATATCTATGGCACAACACTGCTGCCTTCGCAGCGCTGCTATGTTGATCCCTGGGATCTGGAGAACTATGATTATGTGCGCAAGAAAATGGACATTGAGGTGCCGCCAGCTGTGTTACCCGACTATGAAACAGCTTTGGATTACGAACAGACATCCCAGTCACCCAGTCCCACAGCCATACAGCAGCCAAACTATGGTTATGGTTATGGCAATGGCAATGGCAATGGCAATGGCATGCACGTGGCCTCGACCATGCCACGTCCACACACCAGACGCGTCTCGCGCACACAATGTCAGCTGGAGTGCTGTCGCCTGCCGGCACAGAGTCGTGGAAGACGCAAGGAGCCGCTGTATGCGGCACGCAGTGAACTCTATGGCGCACCAGCAGCCAGTCGCTATGATGACTATATGGCCACGATGACCCGGCAATTGCAGTTGGATGATGAGGAGGATAATCTGCAGGATGAGCTATATGCTGAGCAGCGACAGCTCTACAATGGTTATGGAGGTGCGTAATTCTTGGGTTTAGTTGATCCTCAGACTATTACTTAACTATTCTTTATGTTTTACAGGCTTTTCCAGCTCCAGTTCAACGGAGCAGCATTCCTCTATTGCTGGTGATGAGCTGATTATGATGAGCTCCATGCCCACAATGCCACGTCGTGCGGCTACGCTACAGCGTCGTTCCATGCCGGAGAATAAGAATAGCTATAGTTCCGGCTATGGCACAGCGCCGCATCCCAGACGTAAACGCAGCACTGCCACATCCAAGGTCAAACCCTTGACACTGGCACAGACACCACCACAGATTGAATTCCCTGCACCGCCGCCACTGTCACCTGCCTATGACTACTGCAATCCCTATGCTACACTGCCGTATTGTAGTCTACCGGATTGCACCGAATGTCAACAGCAGTCAACATCTCTTATCTATGCGGCACCCTCCACGCTCTATGGCACTCTGGCTGGAGCTGGACGTGGCCGTGCAGCTGGAGCTGGAGGTGGCACTGATGCAACAACACTTGACTCAACGCTCTATGCCGGAATTTATGCACGTAAATTTGGATTGAGCAAAAAGGGTTTGCTGCAGATCGATTACTCCTGCAGCTGGACAGATTTGGATCGTGTCATGGGTCGCCAGTATTGAGTCACTTGCTCTTAACACTTGCTTTTGCTCTTTTTGGGGTTTGGTCTTAGTCTCTAGTTAAACTATTACTATGCATAAGAATCAGTTGCTATATATATTATATATATATATATATTTATCTGATTATCTCAAGCGGAATACAAAATTCAATTACTTGCATAAGTCACACTCACACACACACACATACATACACAGACTTATACATATACAGTAAATAAAACACACACACGCACACATACCAAATGATAATAGTTTGTTTTTATATATAATATATATATCAACTTAGTCCCTATCAAAGTCAAGCTAAGTTTTCGATAAACATCGATTAAAATTGTGTGTTCTAAAACAAAATTAAATTCTAGTTTTTATATATATCTATAATACCTGTAAGTTACTGTGAACCTAAAGAAGTTCCACTTAAACATTTTGCGGTGTATATTGGCTGGAATTCGAACCTTGGACTCCCCAACGAACTAACTAAAATACACTCTTCGTTTTCTTAGTCAAGTCCATCCCAGAAGCTGTTAGAATCATAATCATCAATTCCAATGTTTTCGGTAGAGTGTTGGGTCCAAAGTTATTTGAAGCTAAGAAAGGGGGTTCCTAACCTTAGTTTTGTTATAGTCTGAAGCATTCTGGCATATCCTTATAATTTCTATAAAAAATATTGTGAATGACAAAGATTAACATTGATTTAATGACTATAATTCATATGTAATTCATAATTCATTTGTAGAGATTCTTTCAATTTACATTTATAAACTGCTCCAATATATATAGATATATATATACAGCTGTCCTTAACCTATGATATATTCATAATCAGAAACAAGGACCGCTCAAAATATACTTCCATATAAATCATTATATGTATATTTTGTTTTTGGTTAAAATTCATCAAAGTTGAAACGTTAAAACATTTTCCATTTTATTTGAAAATTGTCAAACAAAAATGTTGTCGACTTTTTCCATACTAATTGGTCAGCTCTTAAGCAAAAAGAAAAACCAAAAGAAAAAATTGGAAAATAACAAGGTCTCCATGACGTCATAATTAATTAAAGTGAAACGATGGAAGTTGTTCGCAACGTCATTTTAAATGTACTCACCAAAGGTATAACGAATATGATATGAACTCTGTGTTTTGAAAGTATATATGCATGAGCAGTTAAATCTTACTTAGTTAATTGAAGCTCTTTTTGGAACTACTTCTTTAAAAAGAACTTGGTATATAGCATAAAATTCTATCAACCTGCAACTTTTACTGTTCTCATATGAAATACTAAGTTGGTAACAGTTTTTACCTACTTAAGAGTATGCGAACAACTTCCATCGTATCACTTTAGGCTAATTATGCCGTCATGCAGACCTTGTATATTTTCCAATTTTTTCTTTTGGTTTTTCTTTTTGCTTAAGAGCTGACCAATTAGTATGGAAAAAGTCGACAACATTTTTGTTTGACAATTTTCAAATAAAATGGAAAATGTTTTAACGTTTCAACTTTGATGAATTTTAACCAAAAACAAAATATACATATAATGATTTATATGGAAGTATATTTTGAGCGGTCCTTGTTTCTGATTATGAATATATCATAGGTTAAGGACAGCTGTATATATATATCTATATATATTGGAGCAGTTTATAAATGTAAATTGAAAGAATCTCTACAAATGAATTATGAATTACATATGAATTATAGTCATTAAATCAATGTTAATCTTTGTCATTCACAATATTTTTTATAGAAATTATAAGGATATGCCAGAATGCTTCAGACTATAACAAAATTAAGATTAGGAACCCCCTTTCTTAGCTTCAAATAACTTTGGACCCAACACTCTACCGAAAACATTGGAATTGATGATTATGATTCTAACAGCTTCTGGGATGGACTTGACTAAGAAAACGAAGAGTGTATTTTAGTTAGTTCGTTGGGGAGTCCAAGGTTCGAATTCCAGCCAATATACACCGCAAAATGTTTAAGTGGAACTTCTTTAGGTTCACAGTAACTTACAGGTATTATAGATATATATAAAAACTAGAATTTAATTTTGTTTTAGAACACACAATTTTAATCGATGTTTATCGAAAACTTAGCTTGACTTTGATAGGGACTAAGTTGATATATATATTATATATAAAAACAAACTATTATCATTTGGTATGTGTGCGTGTGTGTGTTTTATTTACTGTATATGTATAAGTCTGTGTATGTATGTGTGTGTGTGAGTGTGACTTATGCAAGTAATTGAATTTTGTATTCCGCTTGAGATAATCAGATAAATATATATATATATATAATATATATAGCAACTGATTCTTATGCATAGTAATAGTTTAACTAGAGACTAAGACCAAACCCCAAAAAGAGCAAAAGCAAGTGTTAAGAGCAAGTGACTCAATACTGGCGACCCATGACACGATCCAAATCTGTCCAGCTGCAGGAGTAATCGATCTGCAGCAAACCCTTTTTGCTCAATCCAAATTTACGTGCATAAATTCCGGCATAGAGCGTTGAGTCAAGTGTTGTTGCATCAGTGCCACCTCCAGCTCCAGCTGCACGGCCACGTCCAGCTCCAGCCAGAGTGCCATAGAGCGTGGAGGGTGCCGCATAGATAAGAGATGTTGACTGCTGTTGACATTCGGTGCAATCCGGTAGACTACAATACGGCAGTGTAGCATAGGGATTGCAGTAGTCATAGGCAGGTGACAGTGGCGGCGGTGCAGGGAATTCAATCTGTGGTGGTGTCTGTGCCAGTGTCAAGGGTTTGACCTTGGATGTGGCAGTGCTGCGTTTACGTCTGGGATGCGGCGCTGTGCCATAGCCGGAACTATAGCTATTCTTATTCTCCGGCATGGAACGACGCTGTAGCGTAGCCGCACGACGTGGCATTGTGGGCATGGAGCTCATCATAATCAGCTCATCACCAGCAATAGAGGAATGCTGCTCCGTTGAACTGGAGCTGGAAAAGCCTGTAAAACATAAAAAATATCCAAGTAATAGTCTGAGGATCAACTAAACCCAAAAATTACGCACCTCCATAACCATTGTAGAGCTGTCGCTGCTCAGCATATAGCTCATCCTGCAGATTATCCTCCTCATCATCCAACTGCAATTGCCGGGTCATCGTGGCCATATAGTCATCATAGCGACTGGCTGCTGGTGCGCCATAGAGTTCACTGCGTGCCGCATACAGCGGCTCCTTGCGTCTCCCACGGCTCTGTGCCGGCAGGCGACAGCACTCCAGCTGACATTGTGTGCGCGAGACGCGTCTGGTGTGTGGACGTGGCATGGTCGAGGCCAAGTGCATGCCATTGCCATTGCCATTGCCATTGCCATTGCCATAACCATAACCATAGTTTGGCTGCTGTATGGCTGTGGGACTGGGTGACTGGGATGTCTGTTCGTAATCCAAAGCTGTTTCATAGTCGGGTAACACAGCTGGCGGCACCTCAATGTCCATTTTCTTGCGCACATAATCATAGTTCTCCAGATCCCAGGGATCAACATAGCAGCGCTGCGAAGGCAGCAGCGTTGTGCCATAGATATCCTCAGTGTTGTCTATGTTGTAGGGTGACTCAACTGGCAGTGCCTGTTTGGGGCCTGCACGACGTCGTCGCGGTGTTGTTTGGCTGCGTTCACGCATGCTACAAGCCAGACAGAGAAGAGAAAGCCAAAGTGAAAGAGAGAGTCAGAGAAAGAGAAAGAGCGTGATTAACTGGTTGCGTTTTCAATGGCTCTACGCTTATGCAATGCATAATTTTGACATTTGTGGACAAGTCTTCCGCCAGTCATCAGCCCGTTGAGCTGGTTAAAATGTTGTCGAATGCACATTAATCTGTTGCATGTGGTCAATACAACACATCACATCACATCACTTCATGCCACACTCATAACTGTCCACAATGTTAACTTATGTTTATGTTTACTTCCAGTCAACTTAATACCAATCAACTGCTGCAGTTCACCTTCGTCTATTGACGGCAGGTGTTAAAACTGAATCTTAGTAGTTGGATTCATTATTTCTTACTTTGCAGTCTATTAAAATTTTATTTGGTATTACCAGATTCATTAGTGGTAACAGAAACTGGTTATCAATCAACCATATTTATGACCATCTTCATTACACTTTTACCAAAAAAAATAACTTAACTTAAATCTCTTAGACTGCAACTTAACTGGTTTTTAGTTGCAGCTGATTAATTTTTTTTTTGTTTTTTAAATGAAAATCTGTTCAAATTTTCATATATGAAATTTGATATAAATTTTCAATTAATGTATGTGAAATATGCAACATCAACTGCAGCAGCAACAGCATATTGCATTTTGTATTTAACAAAGTTAATTAAAAATTGCATTAACTTAACTCTATCTGACATCGACTTAATTTCACATTATGTTATTGGACAGTATTATAATTAGCTTTAAATGTTGCACTTTTATATTTTTTTATACAAAATTTAATGAAATTTTCATTTCAACGAATTTTTATTATGAATTTTTTATATATATTCCTAAATGAATTTTTATGTAAATTTTGAGGCAATTTTAAATTTAATATATATACAGTTGTGTCCAAAAACTAGTTTAATAATTTGTTAAATTTTATTCTTTAATAAATTTTTATATATTTTTTATCATTTTAATTTTTAGTCAACAATTCTTGCAGTTTGGTTTAAATATGATTTAATTTTGCGGTTCTATATTTACGAACACATTTGTATATTTTATATATTCCATATATATATATATATATATTCCAGCTCGAATTTAAGGTATTACAAATATATTCGTTTAATTATTTTTTTTAATTTACTTAAATTTTTTTGAACTGCTTTAAAAATTTGCAACACATTTTTTCTGCCTGAAAAGTGCCTCCATTTTTTACATAAATTTTTTTTAACATTTTCTATGTTTAATTAAATATTGAATTTTATACAAATAATTAACATTATATTTTATATTAAAATAATAAAAAAAAAATAAAAATTTTCAGTCAAAAGTATGACAAAAATATTTTTTTTATTCCTTCACAGCAGCTGCCCCCTGCAAGCACTTTAAGCGTAAGCTAAGCAACTCGTCAAGGAGTACAAGGTTCGAATACCAATTAAGGTAAGTATACGAAAGTTTTAGAAAATACTTTAAAAATGTTTTAAGCAATTCAAGTAAATATTTCATATAATTTGTATATATTAATAATATTATAAAAATATTTTTAATGAATGATAAAAACATTATCTATTTTGTTTTTGGGTAGATTTTTGCTCAACTTTTCCATACTGTGGACACTTCAACTAAAAGTTAAAACTTATATTTAACTATCAATTTAATTAGCTGCTAGTACTAGTAATATTAACAAACTGTTATTAGCTTTATCAGGCTAATTTAAACTGTATTTGGGCCTTTATTCACAACTCCTATAAAAAATCAGCTGCTGCTACCTATTATACTCCCTACCAAATTTATAGTTATTTACCGCCCATTTAAAGCATTAATAAAGTTTATCCAATTCAATCCATTATATACATATATATAAATATATTTATATATATATATATGTATTTATCTATTTATGTATATTTTTATTTATTGTACATACATAAATATTTTTATGTGAAATCATCTTTTGTTTTGGGTTTTTGTTATTTGCATCGTTTGTTGCTTATTGAATATTAATTATTGACTATTGGTTATTTATTTATTGATTATTGGTCAATAGGGCTTTTCCCCCTATCCTTCTCTCTTTTAGTTTTCTGTACTTAACTGACCATTTAGGGCCAGGGTAGTGTTGGTAGTAGCTATGGGGTGTGGTCTTATGCAAGTTGCCGCGCTATTTGCAATTTGCTCGTTTGCATAGTTTTTGTTTTAATTTCTTGGACGATCGATTAACATTTCTATGGTTTTATT
The DNA here is from genome assembly GCA_037044455.1 of Zygothrica quintamaculata. Taxonomy (NCBI): domain Eukaryota; kingdom Metazoa; phylum Arthropoda; class Insecta; order Diptera; family Drosophilidae; genus Zygothrica; species Zygothrica quintamaculata. The sequence continues at coordinate 12,380 of JBAMBS010002451.1, read as the reverse complement.
TTTGTCAATGGTGTCTAAGACACACACACACACCTACATACACAACGCACACACACACACATACACATACAGAGGTAAACATCAGGTGATGCCCAAACAGAGGTGACTTGACATTGTCATGAGTTGCATGCAACATACCAATAATAAATTTTCTTTTGTTTATTTTGTTTTTAATCTCTTTTTTTCAGCAACAACAAAAAAGAAGAAAACAAAAAAGGAAAATTTATAAAATACACAAAATAAATTATAATAAAAAAATTATAATAAAAATATATAAAAAACTATAAAACAACATTAAAAACAATGCAACGTGACGTTGGCTTAACACGCAAATAAAGCGAAACTATTTTCATAAGAAATACAGGCATATATCAAACTGATCCATTGATATGCATTGTTATGCATATATAGATATATATTTAGATGCATGAATAGATGAATGTATGACTGGTCGGATGGATAGATTCATAGATGGATGGATGGATGGATGGATGAATGGATGAATGGTCGTACCTTTAGGTATCAATGCACGCAAATGCGAATAAATCGAGAGACGTTTACAACATTTTTTTTTGATTTATTTCTTTTTGCGGCAGTTATTGAAGCATGGAATAAACACACACACACACACACACATAGAACACACATACATATGCAATGCACATACAATACACATACACATATACAACACACCCTTTGGATTGCAGCTGCGCGCTTGCATAAATGTGAGGAAAGAAAATTGCATATTACGTATACGCCATGTGATGCCAAAGAAGTTTAATTCAGTTCATAAGCAACTGTAAGTCATTGCAAATCTGCTGCCATTAGCCTGATATATATCTCTGATTATATGTCTTCAAATATATATATATATATATATTTATATAGCTATTGGTACATTAAGTATACGCAGTGTTGTACCTAAACGACTCTCTTAGTATGTGGCAGCTGAAAAGTTGCTACAATTAACTTGATCTATATCTAATTACACATCTATATGCCAGTTACTGTTCATATATATATATATATGTTAATTAGTTGAAGTACTTAACGCTAATCCAAACTTAATTAATCGCCTGCTATGCAACAAAAAGTCTAAGCATATTACCATTTGTGGCTATTTCGTGTTGTATAGCATTGGCCATTGTGTTGACTGATTGCCTTTATCGTTATAGCTTTTAGCCCACTTTTGCATACGAAATGTGTCAAGTTCAACTTTAGTTTTACACTTTTTCTATTTCTCTCTCCACCTGCTATTTATCTATCTCTCTCTATCTCTCTTTGTGCTAAGCTTTCTGTTTGGTATTTGCCAACAGAATTGAATTAAATTGTTTATGTATTATAGAGCAAATTGTTTGAGCTTTATTTTAAAGTGCTGCCACTGAAAGTAGTTGTGCTTGAGCTATAATTTGTTGTTGTTGCAAGTGTTAAAATTTTAATTGAAAACTAGCTAGCAAAAGGTATTAATTTAATCAACTATATATATGCAATAAATACTTGTTAATAAAGAGGTTGAACAATTTTCAAGTTTTGTTTAGCATAGTGTCTAACTTTAAACAGCTGCTAGGTTAGCTTAAGCAGCTGCTTAAAGTTGATATTAGTAACAACTCTTTAACCTTATATAAAAACCAACTTTATAGCAGTTAACTATGCTCTTTATATGTCTTTTTCTATGTCTATCTTTAACATTTATTAGCCAGAAATACCTCAAGTAGTTCTGTTGCCTCAAACCTGTTTACACCTGTTCAAGCACTTGACTTGGTATGCAGTTTAAGTTGGCTATTACGTTTGCTGCATGTGCAGCAAATGCAACACCATTAAATATATAAACTATAAGCAATAGCTACTGTTTAATAAGAGGATGTACAGAAACATGCCCCAAGCCTGTCTCTTTATAAAAGGGAAAGATTGTCATACAATTGTCCCCCTTAAGCAGCATAAGCCATAGTCTATCTATCAATCTATATAAATAGCTTATAGTCAAATCATTTTCCACTACATAAATTTCACATGATTTTCCTATACAATTATGCAGCTTTTCGGCTTTTCAGCTTTTCCAATTTTCATTCAAATTGCATTTTATTTAATCAAATTTTAAATCAAAATGGGATTATCATTTTTTATTTTTATATACAACAATGGATTCAAATATGCATACCAAATATAATATATATATATATATATATATACTTCCTCTTTATATCAGATTTTAATTCAAATTTTTTATATTTTATATTGTGTTTTTTTTTTTTGTTAGTTTTTAAATCAATTTTTAATACCCAATGGACAACGACTGATTATTATGCAGATTATTCCAATTGAATAAATTTTTTTTTTGAGTGCGTCAAACATATTTTTGAAGTGGAAAAAAACATGTTTTAAAATGGTTTTTAACGACCTTGGGGAAATAAATATTTGCAAAAAATAAATAAATTTAAAAGCAAATTAAATAAATAATTTACCATATTTAGGCATATAATAAAATTAACCATAAGCAACTATAACTATAAATGATATCATCGAAAATTTAAACAGTTTTTGGTGCTCTGTTAAATATTTCAAATTAAAACTCTTTTGCCGCACCTTTTGGCAAATGATTAAAAGTTACGTTTTTTTCCAGATACCTGTAGAAATGACTCAGAAGACACTCTTCAATCTTTACAAAAGATTCTGCTGCATCATTTCACATACCTGGGCGTACAGCGTACTTGACCAAAAAAGGTCTTCTTTACATTGAACATTGCAATGGAACCCACATAAAAAATCATATAAAGAAGACACGACAAACCCAAACAGCATGCTACCCACTAGCTTTTCTAACTGATCGTTACAATAAATATATATTTATATTATTATTCAAATTCATTCATAAATATAAACTTGCTTCAAAATTGTATATTCAGTTTGTTACTTTCTTTGTATTTGACATAGTTTGCCAATTTGGTTAAAACATTCACCTTATAAGCTTCTTGCTTTATAGCTGTACACTTTATATAGAACCAAAACTTTACAGTTATATATATATATATATAGATATATATCTTTATATATCTTTTGGTTTATTTGTAATTATATATATTTGTAATAAAATTATTTTGCGAATTTCAAACACGTTTCAAACGCGGCACATAGAAACCATTAACGCGCTTCGGTGGCATTTCAAAAATGATGCACGTATTCTTATAAGAGCGCACATATAATTCCAATTGGATGCAGCTCTTCAAATAAGACAACAAACAAAAAATGCGTTGCGCGTGCGCTGCTTGAGGCGCCTGCGACTTGACTGAGCATTAGCTTCATTTTGGCGCAGACTTTGGCGTGCGAAGGCTACAACATCGAACAACAATATAGCGCGAACTTGTTGCAAACGAACATGTTTGAAGTAACTGCTTGACCTGTACAAATCTTTGCTCCAGCTTTTTTTTTTAAATTAATTGCCAAAACATATTATATCACTACAAAACTGGCAATGATCTGCTGCTCTAAGCCAAAACTATTGATATGTAAATTAGATTTGGCTCGAAAATGTAGCGTAAACGAGCTGCCAAGTTCACCAAAAATTCGGCTTAAAGATGAAGAAGAAATGCAAAAGAAATTACATCATGTCATTAACTGTGTAAACTTGAACCGGCTTTTTGCTCATCAACTTAACTCTATTCCGCTCTTCTTCTTCTCTATTCTCTTCTCTTTCACACTCTATTGCTGGACATACATATGGTTATTTTCATCACTAAGTTGGCGTCTGACAATTTGTAACACGATCAGCGCCCCGTTGCAGCTCTTTCTCTTCCTCTTTCTTTCCTCTTCCCTCTCTCTCTCACTCTTTCTGTCTTTTTTTTAGTTAGTTTTGCTTGTCAGTTTAAAATGTGTTTATAATTTATGCAGATTTTTGCTTGAATTCCTCAACTATTTCTTGTTCAATGACAAATTTTGGCTTATAACAAATTTTTCTTGTTTGTTCAAAACTTTCACTGGCTGTGCGTTGGCGGCTTTTCCATTGGTTTTGGCCAGTTATCAATTTCAAGCAATTGTTAAGCGTTAATGCTTTTATTACAGGTCAGTAACATAAGCCATTTTTTAAGCATATTGGCCAACAATGCTTTGGGCCTGTCGTCGTCTGTCGTTGTCTGTGATTGTCTTATGAGCTGAGGGAGCCACAGCCAAAGCTGCTTTTGGATGTCAATTAATCAAAGCAAACTTAAAATAACAAATTAATTAATTATAATTATACACTCACACATACAATCACTAAATCTATAATATTATAATATTACTTTGTTATAGTTTATATAAGTTTAATTACAGTTACAATTCGTTAGGCTTCAGTTGCTAATTTCCTCGGAAAACCTTGGACTCTTTCACATTGATTTCATTTTGCAATGATTTTAGTTTAGTATATCAGTCGTATACTAACTATAATTTGTTACAACTAACTATATATAGTCTTTAATTAGTTTATAATATATATACTTGCTATTATACTAGTTGTTCTTAGTTTGTTATCCTTATTACATATATCCTTATGACAACTGCTCAAGTCAATCGAAAATTGTGACCTGCGTGCATATAATTGAGCTGATGTCATATATATATATATATATATATAAATATATATCAATTGCCCATTCCATCAATATGAGAATTTATACATTTGATTGCCATTTCACAAACTGTGGGCTAAATAATTAATAGCTTAAACGCAGGTTTAATAGTTCTTAAACAAAGTTCAAAAGTTCAGTTAATACACTAAAAATAAGGCAATGTTAGGTAGATCGATAAAGATATGAAGATTTATCGATAACTGTAGTAAGATATATCAAAAATTTTTGTTAAATAAAGGATTTGTATTCTATATATACATTCTGTATATTTATTATAATCGATATATATTTATATCGATAAACCGTAGCTTAAACGCAAACCAATTTCAGTTGCTTTTTGCTTAAGTTCAGCCTATCGAAATATATCGTATTATTGTTTCTATTAACTATATAGCGTAACAATTGTGCTATATATATATTTTTTAATGTTGGCTTAAAAGATTTAATTGTCAGCCAATCGATTGCCATCTAATTTTGTTGCCAAGTTGTTAACGTATTGTTCAAGTGGCTTAACGGTATCGATAAATATGGAAACGTCACATCTGGCAACGACATATGACCATAACATATATGCGCTTGCTAGGTGTTGACGGGGAGTAAAGGGTGTTATGCCTTTTGAATATTATGAGTTGTCGTTGTCGCTGTCGTTGTGGCAGTGGCAAGCAACCGGTTGCAGCTGTTCAAGCAATGGGCCTGCAGGCAACCCCACACCACAGCTGCAGCGGCAACTCGTTGATCTCTGTTCCAATTTTTATTTTTGTTTTTTAGTATCTTATATTTTTTATATTTTCTTTTTTTTTGTGGCAACTCTAATGTTGTGCAACTTGCCACGCGTTAGAGGAAAACCAGCTGTTGCTACAGTTTGCCACTGCTACTACAGTTTGCCACCGCTGCTGCACTCAGTGTGTAGCAACTGCTGCAAGACCTCCTATTTATTTGCAAGTGCTTAAGCTTTAACCCTTCCCCACAACAGCCCCTGCACCACCTTCGCTTGGTTTCCTTTGCAAACACTTTCGATTTTTCATACAGATGTCGCTTTATAGCCGTATTTATCGCTTTATGCGTTTGATTGCAACACGTTTCATTTTATTTCTCTCTCTCTCTCTCTCTCTCTTTTTTCCTCTTTATTCTCTTTTCTGTTCTGCTTTGAATTTGAGTAGGTTGCGGCATTTGCTATAAATGTAACTGGAACTGGAATTGGAATTGGACCTGCACCTTTATGGCCTTTTTCCACATGCTCAGCACGGACTTCCACCTCCTCTCCCTTACACACCCCTTAAAATTCAGCTCTCTATGGTCTCACCTTACCACTATGCCGTTGCCATTGTTGAATTTTGCACGTGTGGCATGTAGCATACATATATATATATATATGGACACATATCTAAAACCACAAGAAATAGCAAAGAAATTTGTCTTGTTACTGTTATACATCTTTCTTTATGTGTATGTTGGGTGTGTGTGTCTGTTGGGTATGTGTGTGTTTCTGGTGCAGAGTCAGCAGAAATTTTTGCGGTTTTCTGTACTTCGAAGTGCCCATTGGTTACCATTGGACACCATGGGGCATGGCACATAGCATACATGGGTGGGTCGAGAGGCTGGTAAACAAGGAAACAATACATTAACTCAATGTAAGTAAAGTTGTTAGCTGTTGTCACATGTCTCTTGGTATGTGTGTTGGGTGTTGTATGTGTGTGCTTGTTATTTGAAATAAAATTGAGCAAACTTTCGGTTTGTAATAAAATAAATTAAAGGAAAAAAACCTTTCATTGTTTGGCTTATAGTTATATTATAGCAGATTCGTAGATTCATCAAATATAATGTTTGCTCTCAAGTTTAGGCCAGGTTAAGATTGAATACTACAGCTTATTATATACTTTATACTATCTATTTCTATAAATAGCATATATACATTTCCATTCTCTTAGTCAAATGTTGTTTGTGCATCATCATAAAAATGTTTATACATCAAATTGCATATGTTGCACAATTGCAATATGTTGCAAGAAGACAACATATATGTATATACATATATAGTTTGTCGTAAGTAAGTTGTCTTACAAGCTGCTTCGACATCTGCAAAGGGCTTTGAAAATCGGTAATAATATTACACATCTCAACTTCCAAGTCTACCGTCTACCGTCTGCCATCTACAGTCTACAGTCTACAATCTTCAGTGTGAGATGAGCAATGATGACGCAGGGTTAAAGTGGCACAAATCATCTTTGTGCAACCCAAACGAATTTTCAGCTACTGCAATTTTTTGTTTGGTAAAGATTTGTTCAAATGGTTTGTAAAATTTGTTTTCAACTTTTTGTTTAGTTTTGACTACTTTTAATTTATTTTTTTTTTCCTTTATACTTTTTTCCCTCATTGATTAATGTTTGTTTAACTTTCTTAATCGTCTCTTTGTTTTTTATGTTTAAATCGAAAACTGTTTTGTTTTTTATGCCTTGGGCGTGGCACGGAAATGAAAACATTTATAATAATTAAAGCAACAAACAATAGCTATAACTTTCTTATGTAATACGCAAAATTTCTCTTGATTTTTATGATTAAAATTTACTACCAATTAATATTAAAATGTTTTAATTAGTAACTATTATTAGGTAAGCAGAGATAAAACTATAAATATAAATAATTAAGTCGTTCACTCTTAGCTTCTATAAACTTTTTCTATAGTATCCAATAAGCAACACAAACATTTTTATTGCTTTGTTTAAACAAAGTTTTGTTTTACAGCCTCCAATCACATATTACTCAACTGCTACTCAACGTTTCACAACATGTTCTAACAGCCACCTGTTCTTTGTTCTATGTCCCTTTGCACTTTACATTTCATTCCACTGTCGCATAGTCCAAACGTTTTGATTGTTTGAACATGGCGCAGCTGCAAAAGCTTCTGTTCGGCCATTGAATATGAAGACGTTGCGCTCGCTGCTGCTAACAGCGAACTGCAGCTTGCGCTGCTATTGCATCGAACTGCTGCGCGGATTGCTCTGCCGTCAAAGTGCTACGCGAGCTGCTACTCACATTGAAAAGCTGTGCGCTCTGTAACAAATATTAAGATGAACGCAATCAAACTGCTGCACCTATACCACAGTGAGCGCTATCAGTGTGATTGGAACTTCTGTTAAGTGTCAAAAAGGGAGCAGTAGCTGATGTTAAGCCTATGTTAAATTGATATTGCCTTAACATTGAGTGCAAGTAAACTTAACAGAGCGCAAGATTAGAAGTTTAATGATTGTGAGATTTATGTTTAAATTTTGATACTTTGTTTTTTTGTATATTTCCGCATACCTATTAAGATCTTTGTCTAAAACTAAGCAATATCGTTGAAATTGGTTCTTAACAATTACTTTTTAATTCTAAACAACTTTTATAAATTTGTTTTGTATCTTGCAATTGTATTTAATTAAAGTTAAACACACTTTGTATAGGGTTCTACTGACTGTATACAAAACCCACATATGGCCAAACATAGTCACATCCGTTGTTCTGTTCATAAACTTGTCTCATAAGCAGTTAAATTTGTAGAAACTGTTAATCATCTGCAAATCTTAGTACTACTATAATAATATTATATTATCTAAACATATCTTTATGACAAACACTTTTAATGGTTTTTAAGATAAGCAATGGTATTTTTCTATCTATTAAAATGTTCTGCTATAATTAGCTACTTATAATTTGTATACTTAATAGATAATGACTAATTGGTAGACAAAAGTATGTACTTTATATATAAGTGTATACCAAAACAATATCTGCTTAGTCACATATGGATGGCACTCCTACTATATACACCCGCTGCTTATGGCACCCACACACACAAACATACAGTTGAGAGCGCACCTGATGATGCTTCAAGTTCAAGTTACAAATTTGTACAAACAATTCGTTGCTTATGCTTGTTGCCCCTTGTACAACTCTTGTGCTTGCCATAAAATTATCCATTGTTACTTTTTGGAAGTCACAAAAAACAGTTTGCACTTCCGTGTGCCGTAGACAGATACAGATACAGATATTTAGATACTTTGGGCGTGAGATGCAGAGTTGTAGATGCTCGTTAATCAACTAAAACAATCAACAACTAAAGTTGAGGTACTTCTATTGTCTATGTGTGTATGTGTCCAAGTGTAGGTGTGTGTGTAGTTTGCGTTTTGTGTGTGTTTTTTTCACAGAGCTTATCACACACTTCATTAATTTTGTTTCGCTTTTCATTTTGCATGCCGCACTGAGCCGTAATTATGGGTACAGTTATGCCCGTGTATCTTTCAGATACACAACAAGTTTCACTTTTTTTTCTCCCCTCATTTACCACTCCCCCTACACCTGCTAGTGCATCATTTTCATCTATTGCAAAATCGCATGCTGCACTTGAAACTAAAAACTGAAACTGAAAACTAAAAATTGAAAATTGCAACTGCAACAACATTTCAAAGTTGCCACGCGTGAAGTAGCTTTACACTGTGGCTTGTATCTGTATCTATGAGATACAAATATAATAATATTTGTTAAGCATAGCTAAACACTAAACGCTGCTACAGTTTGTTGCCATTTAGCTCTTAGCTTTAGCTTGCTTATTTTCGGCCTTTTAACGCTTCGTTAACAAAATTATTAGCAACAACAAAAAAAAAATTATATTTAGAAACTTTTGTTTTATTTCCAAAACAATCGTTCATATATTTAATGTTGCACGACAACATTAAATATGTTGAACGAATTCTTAAATAAAAACAAAAGTTTCTAAATATAATTTTTTTGTTGTTGCTAATAATTTTGTTAACGAAGCGTTAAAAGGCCGAAAATAAGCAAGCTAAAGCTAAGAGCTAAATGGCAACAAACTGTAGCAGCGTTTAGTGTTTAGCTATGCTTAACAAATATTATTATATTTGTATCTCATAGATACAGATACAAGCCACAGTGTAAAGCTACTTCACGCGTGGCAACTTTGAAATGTTGTTGCAGTTGCAATTTTCAATTTTTAGTTTTCAGTTTCAGTTTTTAGTTTCAAGTGCAGCATGCGATTTTGCAATAGATGAAAATGATGCACTAGCAGGTGTAGGGGGAGTGGTAAATGAGGGGGGGGGGGGGGGGGTGAAAAAAAAGTGAAACTTGTTGTATATCTGAAAGATACACGGGCATAACTGTACCCATAATTACGGCTCAGTGCGGCATGCAAAATGAAAAGCGAAACAAAATTAATGAAGTGTGTGATAAGCTCTGTGAAAAAAACACACACAAAACGCAAACTACACACACACCTACACTTGGACACATACACACATAGACAATAGAAGTACCTCAACTTTAGTTGTTGATTGTTTTAGTTGATTAACGAGCATCTACAACTCTGCATCTCACGCCCAAAGTATCTAAATATCTGTATCTGTATCTGTCTACGGCACACGGAAGTGCAAACTGTTTTTTGTGACTTCCAAAAAGTAACAATGGATAATTTTGTGGCAAGCACAAGAGTTGTACAAGGGGCAACAAGCATAAGCAACGAATTGTTTGTACAAATTTGTAACTTGAACTTGAAGCATCATCAGGTGCGCTCTCAACTGTATGTATGTATGTGTGGGTGCCATAAGCAGCGGGTGTATATAGTAGGAGTGCCATCCATATGTGACTAAGCAGATATTGTTTTGGTATACACTTATATATAAAGTACATACTTTTGTCTACCAATTAGTCATTATCTATTAAGTATACAAATTATAAGTAGCTAATTATAGCAGAACATTTTAATAGATAGAAAAATACCATTGCTTATCTTAAAAAGCATTGAAAGTGTTTGTCATAAAGATATGTTTAGATAATATAATATTATTATAGTAGTAGTAAGATTTGCAGATGATTAACAGTTTCTACAAATTTAACTGCTTATGAGACAAGTTTATGAACAGAACAACGGATGTGACTATGTTTGGCCATATGTGGGTTTTGTATACAGTCAGTAGAACCCTATACAAAGTGTGTTTAACTTTAATTAAATACAATTGCAAGATACAAAACAAATTTATAAAAGTTGTTTAGAATTAAAAAGTAATTGTTAAGAACCAATTTCAACGATATTGCTTAATTTTAGACAAAGATCTTAATAGGTATGCGGAAATATACAAAAAAACAAAGTATCAAAATTTAAACATAAATCTCACAATCATTAAACTTCTAATCTTGCGCTCCGTTAAGTTTACTTGCATTCAATGTTAAGGCAATATCAATTTAACATAGGCTTAACATCAGCTTCTGCTCCCTTTTTGACACTTAACAGAAGTTCCAATCACACTGATAGCGCTCACTGTGGTATAGGTGCAGCAGGTTGATTGCGTTCATCTTAATATTTGTTACAGAGCGCACAGCCTTTCAATGTGAGTAGCAGCTCGCGTAGCACTTTGACGGCAGAGCAGTCCGCGCAGCAGTTCGATGCAATAGCAGCGCAAGCTGCAGTTCGCTGTTAGCAGCAGCGAGCGCAGCGTCTTCATATTCAATGACCGAACAGAAGCTTTTGCAGCTGCGCCATGTTCAAACAATCAGAGCGTTTGGACTATGCGACAGTGGAATGAAATGTAAAGTGCAAAGGGACATAGAACAAAGAACAGGTGGCTGTTAGAACATGTTGTGGAACGTTGAGTAGCAGTTGAGTAATATGTGATTGGAGGCTGTAAAACAAAAGATTTTTTAAACAAAGCAATAAAAATGTTTGTGTTGCTTATTGGATACTATAGAAAAAGTTGTTAGAAGCTAAGAGTGAGCTACTTAATTATTTATATTTATAGTTTTATCTCTGCTTACCTAATAATAGTTACTAATTACAACCTTTTTAATATTAATTGGTAGTAAATTTTGCTCATAAAAATCAAGAGAAATTTTGCGTATTACATAAGAAAGTTATAGCTATTGTTTGTTGTTTTAATTATTATAAATGTTTTCATTTCCGTGCCACGCCCAAGGCATAAAAAACAAAACAGTTTTCGATTTAAACATAAAAAACAAAGAGACGATTAAGAAAGTTAAACAAACATTAATCAATGAGGGAAAAAAGTATAAAGGAAAAAAAAAAGCAAATTAAAAGTAGTCAAAACTAAACAAAAAGTTGAAAACAAATTTTACAAACCATTTGAACAAATCTTTACCAAACAAAAAATTGCAGTAGCTGAAAATTCGTTTGGGTTGCACAAAGATGATTTGTGCCACTTTAACCCTGCGTCATCATTGCTCATCTCACACTGAAGATTGTAGACTGTAGACTGTAGATGGCAGACGGTAGACGGTAGACAGTAGACGGTAGACTTGGGAGTTGAGATGTGTAATATTATTACCGATTTTCAAAGCCCTTTGCAGATGTCGAAGCAGCTTGTAAGACAACTTACTTACGACAAACTATATATGTATATAGATATATGTTGTCTTCTTGCAACATATTGCAATTGTGCAACATATGCAATTTGATGTATAAACATTTTTATGATGATGCACAAACAACATTTGACTAAGAGAATGGAAATGTATATATACTATTTATAGAAATAGATAGTATAAAGTATATAATAAGCTGTAGTATTCAATCTTAACCTGGCCTAAACTTGAGAGCAAACATTATATTTGATGAATCTACGAATCTGCTATAATATAACTATAAGCCAAACAATGAAAGGTTTTTTTCCTTTAATTTATTTTATTACAAACCGAAAGTTTGCTCAATTTTATTTCAAATAACAAGCACACACATACAACACCCAACACACATACCAAGAGACATGTGACAACAGC
>JBAMBS010002448.1:0-18220 GCA_037044455.1 Zygothrica quintamaculata | reverse complement strand
ACAGATCTTTTTTTCCCAATATAATTAAAACAATTCCAAAAGTTTTTCAAATGTATATAAAACTAATTTAATTTAACTAATTTAATTAATTAATGAAATTAAGCCATGAAATTATTGACCCGCTAAGGAGACAGATATTCCATTCATTTATACATTGTTTATCAATACTATACTATACTGCCAGGCGAACAGAATAAATAGGGTAATCCATTTATTCGAAAAATATTGGATTTTTTATATTCAAATTGCTAATGGTATCAAACCGTCTTTGGCGCCACCTACTGTGTTGTTTTTAAGCTTTACCACAAATTTATTTTAAGTACACACTGGCAGCCGTTGTTTATGTATGCACTGTGTACTAAGCTTAACTTAGTTGAGCTGGCAAACAAAAGATGGCGCAAACAGCTCAAAACAGATGTATAATTATATTTATACATATCCATATTATACATAATATAAAACATTAATTTAAAAATTATATAAGAAAGAACATTTGTAATTTTAATGCAATATATTGTAATTTTAAATCTAATATACAAAAGTGTAAAAAAAAAAAAAATTCAAAGGTCCAAAATTGTAAACAAGATCAGAATGAATATTGTATACTCAAGAGAAATGAAGATGTTGTCGCTTACCTCCGAAGCGATTTGCAAAAAATGATCTGGATATTGCTTTTAATACTTAAAATCGATTAATATAATGTAAAATAACTTATATACTCTAGCATATATAGCTCTTTTATTATTATTGCAATTTTTATTTATATTTAAGTTTCTTTAAGCCTGTGTGGCAACAGCGAAAATATTCCCAAAGCTGCTGCCACCTAGCGTTTGGTTTCTAAAACAATTGAAAAGACTTAATGTTGCATACTATAAAGTCTGAAAAATAAACTGTTATATAACATATTATTATTATTTATTGCAGAAAAGTTTAATAGAATTATTATATAATCAAAAATTCTATTATTTAATATAAGCTACCTAATAAATAAAAAAAAAAATAACTAAAAAATCCGCTTAATAATAATATTATTATTTTTTAAGTACATCCAAATTTTATATATTAATATGATATGTTTTGTTAATGTATACCAAGCTTAACAACTTTTCAGACAGAATTAACACTACAGAAAATGTACACTGAAAGTTTAATATGTGATGATTGTTTTGCCCCTACAAAGAGGCTCGATTCCTTTGCAAGAGCCAGCGTATTCGGCGGCTTGAAAGACTGAGCTTGGGGGACCCCCACTGTTAAAGAAAGTAAAGATATTCATTGACAACTTAGAGCATAATATATATATTGCTAAATATATATAAATAGTATATATGAATATAAGTTGGTATAGAATACATTTTTAGAAATTGCTTCCTGTATAAAATGAAATCAAAACATAAAAATGTACATAAAACTGCAAAAAATTTACTATATTTATTGGTTTTTATGTTTAATTATATTGTTGTATAAAATAATTATGTAACCAAATGTGTTTTAAATATAATGAAACTATTTAAAACAAGTTGCTTAATAAAGCCGGTTCCGATATATTTGAATCTATATTATCTAAAGCAAAATGTATTTTATGCTCTATCTAAGGTCACTGGTCAAACTTAATTTATATATAAAAAACAAAAAAAAACAGCTTTAAATTGAAATATATTAAATTATTCGTGATGTTGTGAAAGGTTCAATTAAATATTATATACTACTAGCTACAGCTTAATTGATATAATAAATTACAGTTTATCATTCATTTTATTTATTAAACCTTTAGCTGTTACGTTAAACATTACAACAAAATTGCAACGACAACCTAAAAATATGAGCATTAAATTACACTCACCACGCAGTAGGTGTGCCTTGATTCACCAGCAGACATTGTCTGACCCTGCACAAGGATCTTCAACTTATATTAACCAATAACCAATAACCAGACCAGTCAATATAATGATATACTACAGAGGCAACACTTAGTCCCCAACTGACCACCAACATCTGCGCCTCTGATCGTAATGGATACCAGATTTTCTCTCATGTTTCTGGGCTATTATTTATTATTAATATTACTTAAAATGAGTTAAACATATTTTTCGCCTATCTATAAGTTATTAGCAATCTTGTTTGATAAAAACTATAAAGGTCTCAACAATGCGTTGTGTCAACCAGACTATAAGTTACCCTAACACCCGCATGAAGCTAAGTTAGACCTTTGCTCATATATATCTGATAGTTGTCTTTCACTTTAATAGGTGATTACATCATTATAATCATTCTAGTATTTTAATATTACTTAATTATTATCAATTATTACCTTATTATATATACTTACGTATATGAGGGATAGAAGTTGCCGGGCTACGGGGCATTAAATCCAAAGTGTGAATTATTAAACTTGATCTTCATATAATATATGGTAGACCTCACGTTTTATGATAATAGAATCAATACCAAGTTCATCTGAATAAAATTAATATTACTAAAAATTAAAAACAAATAAAAAAATCTATTAACTAACTAAATTATTTACATAAAATGGAAAAACGATATTTCTATGGCCTACATATAAAGTCAAGAATTTGAGTAACTCGATGGCCTTATTGCATTTATCAAATCTGGATGTACATAGATAGATACATATATATTGCTACATATGTGTATGTAGTTTTGTATGTGTGTGTGTATAAATGCAAGCATGTGAAATATATGTATACAATGTAACGTTCGTTTTAGTTAACTTTCAAGTTCAAGGTCGAGGCGAAAGCTGCGATGCGCTGCGACAAATCTGGCATTAACCTTAACACTTACCGCATTACATAGTTGGGTAAGGAGTCGGAGTTGTGAGGCGGGGAGAGTTGGCTATTTAAGTAAAATACCCGTATTTAGCTAGGGGCAAAGCGTTTTTTTTTTATTTAATGCTTTGCTATCAGCTCTAGAAATAAAGATCGTAATTGATGTTTATATTTCATTTACCTTTTGCCTTTTGCAGGCGTAACCGTTGATCATCACAATTAACAATTAGCTACACACGCACATACACTAAGATACACAACAACAAAACTCGTTTTCACACTGTATATATATAAATGTATATATATAAATGATTTGCATATTATTAGCCGGCAGCGTTTCAATATAAGAATTATATTATTATTATGAGCTCGTTTTTATGGCTGTTCCATGTGGCCCAAAAACATTTGTAATAAGATTTATTGCTACCACCCAAATTGGGGGCACAGCGGAATAGCGGCACACGACGCCTATCAATTATATATAAGGGATTTATATATTTAAATATATATATAATATCTTTATGAAGTTTTTAACAATTTTGTAAACTGCTAATGAACATTTTAAGCTGCGTTTTTATATATTTATTTTTATTTATGTTCAGTAAGACATAAAATCAAATTTCCTGAAAGAAGGAAAAAAAAAACAAACAAAATAAAAGGTGTGAAAAAAGAATGACTGTAATTGAAAAAGTCATTTTCACTATATACAAAGTATTAATTTATATAGTTTAAACATTTTTGAGCTCTTCTCAACTATCTAAAAGATGTATATCCACAAATAATTTAATGGGTAATAAAACTAACCATAATATTGTAGGTTGAAGTCAATGGCTAATTGTTATGGATAATATGTAACTTGTGGCAACTCGAAACGTGTGTAAGATATGCGAATTCCAATTCAGTTGGTTATATGGAAATTAGATAGATTTTGCCCCTTTCCCTTTTGTTACTGTGAGACAACCATCTCCGACATTTTATACCAATGGCTAATAGATTATGCGAGCTTTGTTTGTCTTATTCATTAGACGAGCAATGAAATTTTCTACCATATATATATTATAGAAGCGTATATTTTTGTCAAAACGTTAATGAATACTACAAATAACATATATTTATATGAATATATATGAATACGTATATAATATATATATATATATATATATATATATATATATATATATGGAAGAGACTTAGACGACATATCACAGAGCTTTACGAACAAAATTTTATAATATAAAAGAAATGCCGACTAGACGATAAAATCGCTGCGACTATTTTCTCGGGTTATTAGAAATGGACGCATCTCGCTGGGACAGTTAAATTTTTCAAATAGATTAACATTAAAGCCGCTCTTTTCGCCGGGTAATTCCAACATATTATTCCAAATGGCGTTGGCAGCAGCAGCCTGTCCACGTTGACTCAAATGAAAGCAATCCTCCGAGAAGAAACGTGTATCCGTTTGACCGGTACGCGTACGAGGAAAATCATTGAATTGAGAGAATGGTTGTATATTGATGGTAAAAGTCTGAAAATTATATAAAATATATATTCTAACAATATATATATGTATACTATTGGGCATACCTCTGTGTTAAATTCAGTTCTATTGGCTATTTCATAATCCTTGGCTATCCAACGTTTCATGATGCCTTCGAAATAATTTAAGTGCTCCTTACTCTTGCCCAATAAGCAAGGACACTCAAAACGTAAGGTGCTATGGCAAATAGGTGGCAAGCCCGATAGATTTGTTAGAAAACGTAAATTTGGAGCTGGTACTACATTGAGCATGAGACGTGGTACATTATCTCTCAAATAGCGATAAGTTTTTACCATGTTCTGCTCATGCCATGTGATAGTCTCCTCTGGTTGTGGATAGTAACAAATGTCAGCACAAAAATCATTGTTGCCAATGAATAGCGTAACCAATTTCCAGTCATTGGTCATATTCACATTGGGATCATGTTGCATACGCTTCACTAGAATTTTGGCCATATAGGGCATATCTCTGGACATAGCTGCCAATTCGGCGACATTAAAGCGTGATGTACGATCTGTAGATAGACCATCCTTAAGCGAATATCCATATAACTTGCGATTGAATTCTTTGAGTATATTGGGTAATGTTAGATACTTTCGCCAATTATATTGACCGCCAATTGACCAAACGACACCACGATTCTCAACGGTAACATGTAACAGATTGCTAGCAAATATGCCATTACCAGCAGTAAGTGAATCCCCCATGGCTCCAATTATATCTATATCACCAGGACGTAGTCTATGTACGCTAGTGGGTCGCACTTCACTGCGTTTACCCGGACCGTGATCTGCATCACAAAATTGCAATAAAGCTCGCGTACGCGGATTTGATTTTTGGGTTTTCTATAACACAGAGAAAGGCAGATAGAATATAAAAAATTTAAAGATAAGATATAAGTTGCTGCAGCTGTCGCACTTACGCCCATATTACGAACACGCTGCACGTTTGCGGCGTCATCGCCGGAACGTCCAGTGAACGCAAGTCCAAGCAAACGAAGCGGTCTATAGGCATTCTTTAAGGCTATATCCAATGATGTGCGTTGTGACGTCACATGGCCAAGAGAGGCCAACATGAGTAAAAACAATGACAGACGACTTAATGACGTCTTCAACATGTTGTTTTTGTTTTACAGCTACTATAACAAAAAAAAAAAAAAAAAAAAGAAATACAACAACATCAAAAACAACACTTAATAAAAGAAGGCACAATTTTTAAGTTTAAATGATTTGAGGGCTTGTGGTCTGTTGTCTTGTCTGATGCTTTTCAGTTTAACTCTTGTTTTCAGTGATGACGTCCTCGACAATGAACCAGTTCTCTAAAGATGTGTTGTTACAGAGACGGCGACACTTTGACGGTTTATTCACCTTTCGATGATTGTTTTGATTTGATCTTCTTCTGTACGAGAATATTGCTTAATCAACTTGACAGGGCTAATTTTGGCATAGACGTTTAGCGTTAAGGAATCTTAGCAACAACAATAGAAATAATATATATATGCAAATTATTTTTTTTCTTTGTATTTTTATGAAAAATGTTTCGCTGAAATAAAAAAAAAAAAAAACTTATTTAAACAGCTAATAACTTCTATAGAATTATATTCCTGAACGGTTTAAAATTTTGGATAATGATGCATAACACCATAAAGTTCATTAGGTGTTGACATTGAAGTAAAGGAGTTCTAAAAACAATAATGCTCTTTTGTATATATATATATATATATATATATAAATATATATATATTAGTTTATAGTTTTGTATATAAAAATAAATTTCAAAAGACTTCCAGTTGTATCTCTGAAAAGCTTCTTTAAGCAATATTTTCTAAAATTAGAACTAAAAATTTCACAGCTAATTAAAAAAAACAACTATACAAAAATAAATCTACGAAAAAAAAAAGAAATAAAACAAACTATTTCAAATTGAACTCAGATTTTGCCACGCTTTTGCCAAATGTTCGAAAACATAATAAAAAAATAATAAGAAAAAAACAAATACATAAAGAAGAAAAGAAAAATATTACTATATTAATTTATAATAGGTTGGTCGATAGGCGGAAGTGCCGGAAGAGTGTGTTGAAAAAACGATACGCATATACACAAAAAAAAAAAAAAAAAAAAATACCTTGCCAGACACCATGCTAGATAGATCCAGTTGTGTTCAAGATTCTATTTTTTCAGTTTATTAGATTTTGTTTCCTTTCTGTATGCATAATCAAAACAAAAGACTTAGGAAACGAACGCGCCAAATATTCAAGAATACAAAAGATGCAATTTAAACCGAAGATATGAAAATTTAACTGTCACTGCATGCAAATTGATTTACCTCTTCTATATATATGTATATATATTTATATATATTTAAAGATACTTATAAAGATATATATAAACATTTCGGAGTGTTTTTTATTCTTTTTTTGATTACTCATATAGTTCACTAAAATATTGTTTTATTTTGTCACTCGTAAATCTTGCATTTGAATATATCAAATTGCACAATTACATACAAAAAATAATAATAAAATATTTTCTTTAATTTGTTTTTATTATTACTATTATTAATATAATAATTATTATTATTATTATTATCGCTAGTCCAGGCAACGCGTCCGGCTTTGTCAATCGTATAGAATAAACTGCCCGGTAGAATTTCTGATTATGTTGATTTTATATGAATACCCAGCAGCACAACGGACAGCGTACTACGCATAGAATAATATGGAAAACAACAACAAAAATAAGTACGAATATACGAAACACGTCAAAAAAGAACAAAATACAATACGTATCAAGTGTGATTTTTTATATTCATATTAATCTTAACGCTAAGATATCCTACATATCAAAAGAAAAGTAAATATTTTAGAACAGCAACAACCCAATGCAAGTCAAAATTGATGCAAATTTGTGTACAAGATTTTGTAACTCTTACTTTAACTCTTACAAAATATATGTACTTCAATATATAAGAATTGGTAAATTGAAAAAGAAAATATTATCTTAATATATTTTAAATATGATATTTGTTTATATATAATCTATTAAAGTTTTATTTATTCTAAGAATGTATATTTTCATGTTCAAAATGTTTCAAATGCAATATCCTTTCACACATTCTCAGACACTAGTGTCAACACCCATACAAATATTACACACAAAAGTTGCATCGTATATAGATTGCTAAGTACACAAAAGTTCGGAATAACTTATTATTTAAATAATGGATTAATAAATTAAAATCACCTGTTTACCTAACAAAAATCAGGCAAGTTGTGCTCATTTATAAGATATAAAATGTTAAAAAAAATGAATGACAATATTAAAGAAATTTAATTAAAATATAGATACAAGCTGCCGGTAATTTGCAGTATACCCGTTCACCTATAGCCATATGTGGTATATATATATATATATATATTTATGTGTACATACATCAAGATTGGCCCTCTCTGATTCTCAATACTTACACATGTTCACATAAAGTCGATGAAGCTCTGAGCCGGTTGGATCTTAGTGTCTCGTTCTCTGTGTATCGTTAATTCTGAAATTCACTTTCCTTCAGTTGTTAAAAATAGTTTTGCAGTAAAGCCAACGATGTTCCACTTGTCCGATGGGCAATTCCAAAATCAGAAGATCACAATTACTGCAAAAAGCGTGTTTTAAATTTATTTATTTTTATTTAACTCATGAAATGTACAAAGAGGCTCGTTCAGAGTAAAGCAATAAAAAAAGGAAAAAAGGAGATGAGATTCACGATTCACCGACATTACAGATTATCGCATTTAAGAGTTAAAAAAAAATAAATAAATGAAAAAAAGTGTCATCTAAAAACTTTATAAAATAAAAACTGGAATCGTACGTGATATGTTATTAAAAAAAAATTAATATTTATATATAAAGACAAAAAAAAGATATTCTCCAGTATAATTAACTGTTGTTAATTACTGTTTGCTGATTCTATCACTAGCAAAGCAAAAAAATATACTTTAATAGGGAAACCTTTGGACTAAGCTAATTTAATATGTTTGCAGTGACTTTAGTTAGAAAACCAATTGGTCATATTCCTAGTTAATAGTATTAGTCATATTCCTAGTTAATAGTATGGGTATTGTATTAGTTTATTAGCAGCCTTAAATACTATGAAATGGTTCTTGGTTAAAATCAATAATCGATTAATTCTGAGACTTCGTCTGTTTGCAATTAGAAGCCTATTTAACATTTGACTATTAACCAAACCGTGATAAATGACTCAGTAATATTCACAGTTAATTTTATTATGGGCTACTCTTAATTGCATAAATATATTCTTGTTGTATATAAATATGTATATAATACTATATATGATCATGTCCAGAACTCTTTATCAATGTACTTGTTTAACATTTTGCATACACGGATACATATATTTGATCTTAACTAGGCACCCTCGACTTGACAACCAATTCCACTTCCACTTCCTCTACACATGTTCCAGTATTGCAAGTATTGAATAACCTTGTGTCAATATAACACAATAATAATAATAATAATAATAATAACGGCATGGGGCAATTAAAGCAACAACAACTTGTTTAAAACGAAACATCAACAGAAGAAGAACAAGAAGAAACTCGCCTTTAACGACACCAAACAAAATGTTGTAGCATCATTTTATAAATTGTAAAAAAAAATGTTCTCGGGTATACCCTGCTAACAGAAACCCTTTACCCCGCTAACACTTAACACAAACCAGGAACCTAAACGATACTTTCATCTCTAAGAACGAAAAGTTCATAAAGACGATATGTCAGATATAGACGGTATACGAAAAAACGGAGCAAGTATACATATTCTTTATTATATCTGCTACAAATATAGTTCCCTTTTCCCAACTTTTTAAAGGGTATGGGGACTAATGAACTGACGATGATGACGATAACGTTAAGTACATTAAATCATTAAATCATTTAGTGTAGACTATATATCAATTACTTGAGATTTGCTCTTTAAGTGGCATTAAAATAGCCTCAACAATGGGAAAAAATGAGAAAAAATTAAAAAGACGGGAAGATTATAGCGGTAAAAGATGTTATTATTTAGCTTTCAGTGGTGGCAACTAACGTTACACTGGGAATCAAAATAGTATTGAGCCACCTCTTTTTTTTAATTACATATCATTATCATTTGAGAATTTTCGTCCACTCAAATTTTTTTTATTAAACTGTGCAAAAATTCTTAAATTTTTAATTATTTCAAATAACTTGTACCGATAGGATATACATGTAGAAACCTGTATACTTAAAATTTACCAGCATTATATAGACTATATAGGGTTGCTTCTAAGCTTACCGCATAAACGAGCCAGGATGATTACATTGTTACATTTATTGGATGCGACTGCTGTTATTTTGACAGCAGAGACAAGAACCCTTCAATTACAGGCATCGAATTTCAAACGTTATCGCCCACATTTTGAAGTAAGACATGTTAAAGCCACTTTAAGTGTGACGTCACAAATCCACAATTAAACTAAGTTTAAAATCGATACAATTTATCTATTCTTTAATTTATCAAATTCCATTTTGTTTCTCTTAAAAGCAATAAACAGAAATATGTAAATAAATGGAAAAACGTACTGTATATTGCCAGGAAGGAAAAAAAATAAAAATCTGAAAATTAGAAAAGTAAAATATTGCTAGCCACGCAGGCACATATGCATTAATCATAAATAAAATTAAATGCATTAGTACTAAACATTGTATGAAAAGTGTATATTTTAAGGGTACACCAGGCTTTTTACATTCATTTTCTAGGCGTAATATGTTCTCTGTTGATGTCTACCTATTATTATTAATAAAATTTACAAATATTCATACAATATAACAATAATAAAATTTAAAGAATTTAGAATAAATATAAATAAGCTTTGAACCTAAATCGGTTATTTCTCCGAGATTATGTTAGAAGCTGCAGCATTTTTCAGGCTTAAAATATATTTTAAAAATATAATTTGCATTATAAATATTAATATATAGTCTATATAATGTCAGGTAAATTTTAAGTATACAGGTTTGTTTTACCTATATCCTATCGGTACAAGTTATTTGAAATTACAAAGGGAGTAGTAATAAATTAAAAATTTAAGAATTTTTGCACAGTTTAATAAAAAAAATTTGAGTGGACGAAAATTCTCAAATGATAATGATATGTAATTAAAAAAAAGAGGTGGCTCAATACTATTTTGATTCCCAGTGTAACGTTAGTTGCCACCACTGAAAGCTAAATAATAACATCTTTTACCGCTATAATCTTCCCGTCTTTTTAATTTTTTCTCATTTTTTCCCATTGTTGAGGCTATTTTAATGCCACTTAAAGAGCAAATCTCAAGTAATTGATATATAGTCTACACTAAATGATTTAATGATTTAATGTACTTAACGTTATCGTCATCATCGTCAGTTCATTAGTCCCCATACCCTTTAAAAAGTTGGGAAAAGGGAACTATATTTGTAGCAGATATAATAAAGAATATGTATACTTGCTCCGTTTTTTCGTATACCGTCTATATCTGACATATCGTCTTTATGAACTTTTCGTTCTTAGAGATGAAAGTATCGTTTAGGTTCCTGGTTTGTGTTAAGTGTTAGCGGGGTAAAGGGTTTCTGTTAGCAGGGTATACCCGAGAACATTTTTTTTTACAATTTATAAAATGATGCTACAACATTTTGTTTGGTGTCGTTAAAGGCGAGTTTCTTCTTGTTCTTCTTCTGTTGATGTTTCGTTTTAAACAAGTTGTTGTTGCTTTAATTGCCCCATGCCGTTATTATTATTATTATTATTATTATTGTGTTATATTGACACAAGGTTATTCAATACTTGCAATACTGGAACATGTGTAGAGGAAGTGGAAGTGGAATTGGTTGTCAAGTCGAGGGTGCCTAGTTAAGATCAAATATATGTATCCGTGTATGCAAAATGTTAAACAAGTACATTGATAAAGAGTTCTGGACATGATCATATATAGTATTATATACATATTTATATACAACAAGAATATATTTATGCAATTAAGAGTAGCCCATAATAAAATTAACTGTGAATATTACTGAGTCATTTATCACGGTTTGGTTAATAGTCAAATGTTAAATAGGCTTCTAATTGCAAACAGACGAAGTCTCAGAATTAATCGATTATTGATTTTAACCAAGAACCATTTCATAGTATTTAAGGCTGCTAATAAACTAATACAATACCCATACTATTAACTAGGAATATGACTAATACTATTAACTAGGAATATGACCAATTGGTTTTCTAACTAAAGTCACTGCAAACATATTAAATTAGCTTAGTCCAAAGGTTTCCCTATTAAAGTATATTTTTTTGCTTTGCTAGTGATAGAATCAGCAAACAGTAATTAACAACAGTTAATTATACTGGAGAATATCTTTTTTTTGTCTTTATATATAAATATTAATTTTTTTTTAATAACATATCACGTACGATTCCAGTTTTTATTTTATAAAGTTTTTAGATGACACTTTTTTTCATTTATTTATTTTTTTTTAACTCTTAAATGCGATAATCTGTAATGTCGGTGAATCGTGAATCTCATCTCCTTTTTTCCTTTTTTTATTGCTTTACTCTGAACGAGCCTCTTTGTACATTTCATGAGTTAAATAAAAATAAATAAATTTAAAACACGCTTTTTGCAGTAATTGTGATCTTCTGATTTTGGAATTGCCCATCGGACAAGTGGAACATCGTTGGCTTTACTGCAAAACTATTTTTAACAACTGAAGGAAAGTGAATTTCAGAATTAACGATACACAGAGAACGAGACACTAAGATCCAACCGGCTCAGAGCTTCATCGACTTTATGTGAACATGTGTAAGTATTGAGAATCAGAGAGGGCCAATCTTGATGTATGTACACATAAATATATATATATATATATATACCACATATGGCTATAGGTGAACGGGTATACTGCAAATTACCGGCAGCTTGTATCTATATTTTAATTAAATTTCTTTAATATTGTCATTCATTTTTTTTAACATTTTATATCTTATAAATGAGCACAACTTGCCTGATTTTTGTTAGGTAAACAGGTGATTTTAATTTATTAATCCATTATTTAAATAATAAGTTATTCCACACTTTTGTGTACTTAGCAATCTATATACGATGCAACTTTTGTGTGTAATATTTGTATGGGTGTTGACACTAGTGTCTGAGAATGTGTGAAAGGATATTGCATTTGAAACATTTTGAACATGAAAATATACATTCTTAGAATAAATAAAACTTTAATAGATTATATATAAACAAATAGCATATTTAAAATATATTAAGATAATATTTTCTTTTTCAATTTACCAATTCTTATATATTGAAGTACATATATTTTGTAAGAGTTAAAGTAAGAGTTACAAAATCTTGTACAAATAGTTGCATCAATTTTGACTTGCATTGGGTTGTTGCTGTTCTAAAATATTTACTTTTCTTTTGATATGTAGGATATCTTAGCGTTAAGATTAATATGAATATAAAAAATCACACTTGATACGTATTGTATTTTGTTCTTTTTTGACGTGTTTCGTATATTCGTACTTATTTTTGTTGTTGTTTTCCATATTATTCTATGCGTAGTACGCTGTCCGTTGTGCTGATGGGTATTCATATAAAATCAACATAATCAGAAATTCTACCGGGCAGTTTATTCTATACGATTGACAAAGCCGGACGCGTTGCCTGGACTAGCGATAATAATAATAATAATAATTATTATATTAATAATAGTAATAATAAAAACAAATTAAAGAAAATATTTTATTATTATTTTTTGTATGTAATTGTGCAATTTGATATATTCAAATGCAAGATTTACGAGTGACAAAATAAAACAATATTTTAGTGAACTATATAAGTAATCAAAAAAAGAAAAAAAAAAACACTACGAAATATTTATATATATCTTTATAAGTATCTTTAAATATATATAAATATATATACATATATATAGAAGAGGTAAATCAATTTGCATGCAGTGACAGTTAAATTTTCATATCTTCGGTTTAAATTGCATCTTTTGTATTCTTGAATATTTGGCGCGTTCGTTTCCTAAGTCTTTTGTTTTGATTATGCATACAGAAAGGAAACAAAATCTAATAAACTGAAAAAATAGAATCTTGAACACAACTGGATCTATCTAGCATGGTGTCTGGCAAGGTATTTTTTTTTTTTTTTTTGTGTATATGCGTATCGTTTTTTCAACACACTCTTCCGGCACTTCCGCCTATCGACCAACCTATTATAAATTAATATAGTAATATTTTTCTTTTCTTCTTTATGTATTTGTTTTTTTCTTATTATTTTTTTATTATGTTTTCGAACATTTGGCAAAAGCGTGGCAAAATCTGAGTTCAATTTGAAATAGTTTGTTTTATTTCTTTTTTTTTTCGTAGATTTATTTTTGTATAGTTGTTTTTTTTAATTAGCTGTGAAATTTTTAGTTCTAATTTTAGAAAATATTGCTTAAAGAAGCTTTTCAGAGATACAACTGGAAGTCTTTTGAAATTTATTTTTATATACAAAACTATAAACTAATATATATATATTTATATATATATATATATATATATATACAAAAGAGCATTATTGTTTTTAGAACTCCTTTACTTCAATGTCAACACCTAATGAACTTTATGGTGTTATGCATCATTATCCAAAATTTTAAACCGTTCAGGAATATAATTCTATAGAAGTTATTAGCTGTTTAAATAAGTTTTTTTTTTTTTTTATTTCAGCGAAACATTTTTCATAAAAATACAAAGAAAAAAAATAATTTGCATATATATATTATTTCTATTGTTGTTGCTAAGATTCCTTAACGCTAAACGTCTATGCCAAAATTAGCCCTGTCAAGTTGATTAAGCAATATTCTCGTACAGAAGAAGATCAAATCAAAACAATCATCGAAAGGTGAATAAACCGTCAAAGTGTCGCCGTCTCTGTAACAACACATCTTTAGAGAACTGGTTCATTGTCGAGGACGTCATCACTGAAAACAAGAGTTAAACTGAAAAGCATCAGACAAGACAACAGACCACAAGCCCTCAAATCATTTAAACTTAAAAATTGTGCCTTCTTTTATTAAGTGTTGTTTTTGATGTTGTTGTATTTCTTTTTTTTTTTTTTTTTTTTGTTATAGTAGCTGTAAAACAAAAACAACATGTTGAAGACGTCATTAAGTCGTCTGTCATTGTTTTTACTCATGTTGGCCTCTCTTGGCCATGTGACGTCACAACGCACATCATTGGATATAGCCTTAAAGAATGCCTATAGACCGCTTCGTTTGCTTGGACTTGCGTTCACTGGACGTTCCGGCGATGACGCCGCAAACGTGCAGCGTGTTCGTAATATGGGCGTAAGTGCGACAGCTGCAGCAACTTATATCTTATCTTTAAATTTTTTATATTCTATCTGCCTTTCTCTGTGTTATAGAAAACCCAAAAATCAAATCCGCGTACGCGAGCTTTATTGCAATTTTGTGATGCAGATCACGGTCCGGGTAAACGCAGTGAAGTGCGACCCACTAGCGTACATAGACTACGTCCTGGTGATATAGATATAATTGGAGCCATGGGGGATTCACTTACTGCTGGTAATGGCATATTTGCTAGCAATCTGTTACATGTTACCGTTGAGAATCGTGGTGTCGTTTGGTCAATTGGCGGTCAATATAATTGGCGAAAGTATCTAACATTACCCAATATACTCAAAGAATTCAATCGCAAGTTATATGGATATTCGCTTAAGGATGGTCTATCTACAGATCGTACATCACGCTTTAATGTCGCCGAATTGGCAGCTATGTCCAGAGATATGCCCTATATGGCCAAAATTCTAGTGAAGCGTATGCAACATGATCCCAATGTGAATATGACCAATGACTGGAAATTGGTTACGCTATTCATTGGCAACAATGATTTTTGTGCTGACATTTGTTACTATCCACAACCAGAGGAGACTATCACATGGCATGAGCAGAACATGGTAAAAACCTATCGCTATTTGAGAGATAATGTACCACGTCTCATGCTCAATGTAGTACCAGCTCCAAATTTACGTTTTCTAACAAATCTATCGGGCTTGCCACCTATTTGCCATAGCACCTTACGTTTTGAGTGTCCTTGCTTATTGGGCAAGAGTAAGGAGCACTTAAATTATTTCGAAGGCAGATCATGAAACGTTGGATAGCCAAGGATTATCTGAAATAGCCAATAGAACTGGAATTTAACACAGAGGTATGCCCAATAGTATACATATATATATTGTTAGAATATATATTTTATATAATTTTCAGACTTTTACCATCAATATACAACCATTCTCTCAATTCAATGATTTTCCTCGTACGCGTACCGGTCAAACGGATACACGTTTCTTCTCGGAGGATTGCTTTCATTTGAGTCAACGTGGACAGGCTGCTGCTGCCAACGCCATTTGGAATAATATGTTGGAATTACCCGGCGAAAAGAGCGGCTTTAATGTTAATCTATTTGAAAAATTTAACTGTCCCAGCGAGATGCGTCCATTTCGTTAGAATAACCCGAGAAAATAGTCGCAGCGATTTTATCGTCTAGTCGGCATTTCTTTTATATTATAAAATTTTGTTCGTAAAGCTCTGTGATATGTCGTCTAAGTCTCTTCCATAATATATATATATATATATATATATATATATATATTATATACGTATTCATATATATTCATATAAATATATGTTATTTGTAGTATTCATTAACGTTTTGACAAAAATATACGCTTCTATAATATATATATGGTAGAAAATTTCATTGCTCGTCTAATGAATAAGACAAACAAAGCTCGGCATAATCTATTAGCCATTGGTATAAAATGTCGGAGATGGTTGTCTCACAGTAACAAAAGGGAAAGGGGCAAAATCTATCTAATTTCCATATAACCAACTGAATTGGAATTCGCATATCTTACACACGTTTCGAGTTGCCACAAGTTACATATTATCCATAACAATTAGCCATTGACTTCAACCTACAATATTATGGTTAGTTTTATTACCCATTAAATTATTTGTGGATATACATCTTTTAGATAGTTGAGAAGAGCTCAAAAATGTTTAAACTATATAAATTAATACTTTGTATATAGTGAAAATGACTTTTTCAATTACAGTCATTCTTTTTTCACACCTTTTATTTTGTTTGTTTTTTTTTTCCTTCTTTCAGGAAATTTGATTTTATGTCTTACTGAACATAAATAAAAATAAATATATAAAAACGCAGCTTAAAATGTTCATTAGCAGTTTACAAAATTGTTAAAAACTTCATAAAGATATTATATATATATTTAAATATATAAATGTATATATAATTGATAGGCGTCGTGTGCCGCTATTCCGCTGTGCCCCCAATTTGGGTGGTAGCAATAAATCTTATTACAAATGTTTTTGGGCCACATGGAACAGCCATAAAAACGAGCTCATAATAATAATATAATTCTTATATTGAAACGCTGCCGGCTAATAATATGCAAATCATTTATATATATACATTTATATATATACAGTGTGAAAACGAGTTTTGTTGTTGTGTATCTTAGTGTATGTGCGTGTGTAGCTACTTGTTAATTGTGATGATCAACGGTTACGCCTGCAAAAGGCAAAAGGTAAATGAAATATAAACATCAATTACGATCTTTATTTCTAGAGCTGATAGCAAACCATTAAATAAAAAAAAAACGCTTTGCCCCTAGCTAAATACGGGTATTTTACTTAAATAGCCAACTTTCCCCGCCTCACAGCTCCGACTCCTTACCCAACTATGTAATGCGGTAAGTGTTAAGGTTAATGCCAGATTTGTCGCAGCGCATCGCAGCTTTCGCCTCGACCTTGAACTTGAAAGTTAACTAAAACGAACGTTACATTGTATACATATATTTCACATGCTTGCATTTATACACACACACATACAAAAATACATACACATATGTAGCAATATATATGTATCTATCTATATACATCCAGATTTGATAAATGCAATAAGGCCATCGAGTTACTCAAATTCTTGACTTTATATGTAGGCCATAGAAATATCGTTTTTCCATTTTATGTAAATAATTTAGTTAGTTAATAGATTTTTTTATTTGTTTTTAATTTTTAGTAATATTAATTTTATTCAGATGAACTTGGTATTGATTCTATTATCATAAAACGTGAGGTCTACCATATATTATATGAAGATCAAGTTTAATAATTCACACTTTGGATTTAATGCCCCGTAGCCCGGCAACTTCTAGAATGATAAACTGTAATTTATTATATCAATTAAGCTGTAGCTAGTAGTATATAATATTTAATTGAACCTTTCACAACATCACGAATAATTTAATATATTTCAATTTAAAGCTGTTTTTTTTTGTTTTTTATATATAAATTAAGTTTGACCAGTGACCTTAGCTAGAGCATAAAATGCATTTTGCTTTAGATAATATAGATTCAAATATATCGGAACCGGCTTTATTAAGCAACTTGTTTTAAATAGTTTCATTATATTTAAAACACATTTGGTTACATAATTATTTTATACAACAATATAATTAAACATAAAAACCAATAAATATAGTAAATTTTTTGCAGTTTTATGTACATTTTTATGTTTTGATTTCATTTTATACAGGAAGCAATTTCTAAAAATGTATTCTATACCAACTTATATTCATATATACTATTTATATATATTTAGCAATATATATATTATGCTCTAAGTTGTCAATGAATATCTTTACTTTCTTTAACAGTGGGGGTCCCCCAAGCTCAGTCTTTCAAGCCGCCGAATACGCTGGCTCTTGCAAAGGAATCGAGCCTCTTTGT